>CM025631.2:1731200-1771824 GCA_014621495.2 Entosphenus tridentatus
TAGTGATGGGGGTGGTGATGGTGGTGATGATGATGGTGGTGATGATGGTAATGGTGGTGATGATGGTAATGGTGGTAATGATGGTGATGGGGTGGTGATGGTGGTGGTGATGATGGTAATAGTGGTGATTATGGTGGTGGTGATGATGGTAATAGCGATAATGATGGTAATGGTGATGATGATTGTGATGGGGTGGTGATGGTGGTGACAACGCGACTTGGTGCCGGGAGAAGGAATCTCTGCCCGCGGAGGAGGAGGGAGGTGACCGTGAGCGCGCCTGTCCCGCCAGACCCGAGTCCGGCTTTTCCGCTCCTCGGTAGGGTATTTGGCCTACTCTTCCATACAAGCCAGACCGTCTTGGAAGAGGTTCTATTATCCCCACCTTACCCCACCACGCGCGACCGACAACGGTACCCACTTACTCCTGCTCGACCACCTATTCATGGAGATATCTGACACTGCTGGGGGGAGAGAGAACGGGGGGTGGAGGGGGATTTAGGGATGTGTTTGCCGATTCTGCCTCCGCTTTGACCCATCGAGGGCATCGATGACAGCACGCATCATCCCCGTTGGATGAAAACGTCTCAACTCTGCGCTAGTGGAATTTTAATGTTCGATGGGTTTTTTTGTTTTAGAGAGAGGGAGAGAATTCAACCTTCGCTTCGTCGCCCCCCACACCTCTCCCCCCCCTTCGCCTAAGTGGTTCCTCGTTGTTTTGTCACGGATGGGATGTCGCAAACGCGACGCCAACGCGCAGCGCCTCGACATTTCGTGGCGACGCAATTTCAAGGTCACATTTGACGCTCGCGACTTATCGACGTTCCACACCGAACTCCCGCGCCGCATACAGCAGCAGCACAACACACTCACACACAGCAGATGTGTTACGGACGTTCAGGTGAGACTCAGGCACAACAACAATAAGAACAAACAGCAGTTAAGAGCGTCCGTCTTCACAGACGTGCCGTCACGCACTCCCTAACGTGTGTCCGCGATGTCACAAATCTAGTCAAAGACAAAGGTCCGCCCGTGTAGCCTGTAACAGACTGTTGGGGCAAGTGCTGTTAGCGAGCACCTTTGAAGGCGAGAAACGGCACACGAGGGGGTGGGTGGCCTACAGCACGCCCGGCCGCCTTTGTCTCCCCAGTGGCGATGTTTACACACCGCACCAAGTACTCATTTGAGGCTGAGTCGACCTAGGGGAGGTCCAGGACCAGTTCAGATAATCGTCACTGGTGTTGGTGGCCGTGAGCTGGAATCGAACTCGGGTGGCCGGGTTCTTAGCGCAGCGTAGCGCTAACCGCTACACTGCCGCTCCCAACACAAATTAAGTCACGCACACACACACCCCCACCAGATTGTATAAGACGAAACCCCTAACTTTTGCTTTAGATCGCGTGGAACAAGTGTCCCTTGTAATCAGGAGAATAACGGTACAGTAGAAGTACCTTCATGCCTATTAACCTATGGGGTAGTTACGATGCATTGCTACAATTGCCCACATAATATAATTATCGAAATAGCAGTGGCCGAAAGGCCTTCACATTTTAAAAACGCATCTCGATTCAAAGGTGGCTATAGGAGGACTCATCATCAGGGATTCGCTTTCATGGAGAAATAGAAGGGGAATTTGATAACGATGACCATAATGGTGGTGGTGATGACGACAATTAATATCGAACTCTATACAGCGTTCTGGATGTTGTCCTGATGTAAAAATGTTGGGCCACGTGAGATATGCGACCCAGGGTTGTCATCTGACCAGCTGTGTCTACGGTAGCAGCCAGCAAGTTCGCAATGACAAGGTTGAGAGTTCGAGTCTTGTTTGGGGATTGCCTCCCCTCGTCATCATCCCTCTGGTATTGATAAAAAGCTGCTCGCCCCGAGCTGCCAATGCTCTGATACGTGTGGAATTGTCTTTGTACTGTTCGCCTATTGGTGTTCTCTGGTCTGACACTGGTGGTGAGACTAGGCCACAAAGAAGGCTCTTGCTCGTGTAGGCCAATCAGTTTAAAATACATTGCATATCTTAGCAGAACATGTTTGCATATTCACCACAAGCACGTGTGGTTAGTGCGGACTTGATTCCTTGCAAAAGGTTTCTATTTGGTGTTTGAACATATGAACACCTCACGTATTTCCAGAAAGGGTAAAAACTATTCTCATTTCTCATGAGTACCACTTTGTGGGCAAGTCACCAGTGGTTGTCCTATGGATAGACTCGTCTCCTGTCATAGCAATGTGACATTTACACCACTGGTCCACGACTCTGAACAGGGATTTGAGCGTCTCCTCTACGCTAATTTGAGCAACAAAACATTTAACTCTTCACAGTCAGGTCGCATGTGGTGGCGTGGGGGGGGTAAAGTGTGGTGGGGTAGCTCCCTTTTCTTTTCACACGTCAGGCTAGCGTGGAAGAGTAGGCCAAATACCATCGAAAGGGGCTGTCTAAGAGACCACCTTAAGTGAAAGCCCTTGTGCCAGCAGTCGCCCCGAGCAGGGGATTCGAGGGCTGGAAAGACCGTTTACCCACACAGCGTTAAGCTGCACACGAATTACATTTGAACGTATTGGCGGTACATCGGTGCACCGTATTGAAAAAAAAAAAGCGAAAATGTCGCAATAATTATTATTCGCAAACTCCCATCAGAAAATATTGTGGGGTGATCCTACGTCAAAATATGTTCTGGTGATGTCGAAGGCGGAACGTTTATACGAGCGGCTGGACGCGAAGCTTCGCAGTCTGTCGCCGTATAGCAGCACCCAGCCTGATGACCACTGCCTGCTCCGTGTTCCAAAGTAAACATTTCATTCGTGCCCTAGACTCGGAATGAATCGGTTCCTCGATTCATTTCCGGAATCATTCCTTGGCGGACGGTGGCATCACAAGATTACGACTCGTGGTGGCGTCGCCGCCCCGAGTTCAAATGGTGAAGCAGCTGCTGCTGCGGCATCAAAGTGCAATATCTGATGGAGAGTCCTGCAGCTCACTCAGGGGCAAACAGCGACTTCGTCAGACTATTTGATGAGGACCGGCGTCTAGTTACGCTGAAACCGGTGTTGTTGTTACGCTGCACCGGTGTGCCGCCAATGCGTCCATTTGATCATCTTCCCTTTGAAATGCTCCAACACCTCTGGCACAGAGCCCACTGGCACCAAGCTCATACTGCATCGGCTCCCGCACTGTGGGGGTGATCTATGAAACGCGGTTGGCAGGTATACATTGTGAAGTCGCTTGTTAAAGGCAGCCCCATCGTGGGAGACGAGGCGCTTACTCAAACATGCCTGGGCCGATTTTGTTCGGTGCAATGATTTTTCAAAGCAGAAGATGTCCCAAATCCGGCGCGGTGCATTTGACCACCAAGCGTTGCATGTGCCGATGAAAGGTGACCTCACATTTGGTTTTATCACAGCGAGTATATAAATGCACCGTCCATTGTAAACCACAGCAAAAAATCTAGACAGCATTCAAACATCCTCTACCGGACTGACTTTGGCTTTTTGAGTATTGCCAGATGAGAGCGTAATGTGTTTAAACTCGTGTACAAGGATGTGTTTGGTTGTTCTTCACATTGGTGATTGCATAATGCTATTGGATTGTTTAAATTAAATACATTTCACGAGCTATTGGTTTTGTCACTGACCCGACATCACTCTTGCATACGAGACGATTCTGCTCTTGAGTTCTCGCCCGGTCAAACTAAATGAACTTCAACTTGAACTTCATGAACATCTGTTTTCGTTTTATCCGGGCCGTGGCTCCCCTCCGTTACCCCAGATAATCTGAAGTTAACGGTCACAAACGAACTACAGTAACTTGCTGATCTCGTCAAGGAGCGTAAACCACCACGCCAACTCTGGTCATCCTCGCAGCAGCGGCTTTTGGCTGCTGGCCATCTAACAAAGACGGTGGTCACTGCATCGCGCGCTTTCAGATGCGCTTCTGCAGCCGTCTGGAACGCTCTTCCGGCATTAGGAAGCCACTGGGAGCTATGCGCTTTTAAATCATCTATGTTGAAATCGCATTTCTTCACAACTGATGTTTCTGTTTATTTCGTTGTCCTTCCCTCGCACCTCCGATAAGCACAGTTGGCTATGTACGGTGCGAAAAAAGTGAAACATACATTTTATCGTAAATGAGGCATTTTTGTATCAAGGCTCGTTTTCAGGAGGATCCTGCACTGGAATATGTGTCCTTGCCATGATTGAGTGTTCGGTTTGTAAAAGTGATACCAGTAAATGCAATGAACGGGAGGATAAATGTCAGGAAGCCAGTAAATGGTGTGAGTGAGTGATTCATGGTTTTCAGTGAAAGATTTGGGCCTCAATTTCCAGGATAAAACATTAAGGACCCATGCACAGGGGTTTGAAACCAACATAACAAGAAGATACTTTTTGTTCGAATCCGGTAAAAACAAATCCTTAATATTTCCATAGCCGCAATGCACTGTGGGTGAATACGAGACGGTGGTAGTTCCTGAATGAGTCACGTGCGGCTCCGGAATTGCAGGTTGCCGACGCCGGCCCATGTAGATCCATTGTTACGAAATGCGGTGAAAAAATATAGTGGAATTCTGACTTGCTTTGTTCCAAAGTATGTCCAGTTGGGTCATGAATATAGTTTTATGGTTTTTCCACGATTATATCATGAACGGGTTGACTTTTTCCGTGAGTAGTAAAATGTGGAAGGCACCCTGACAGCCCACGCCTGACAACACAGAGCACGACTTGGTGAACTTAGAACAAAGAAGAATCTCATCATGAGTCTCCCATGTCGATGAGATGTTGCCGTGCGAAGCCCTTGTTTTTTGGAGATATTTCACGACTGCTATCAGCCAAACATTTGTCCATCTTTAAGTTATCAACAGATATCGGAAAACAAGCAGCGTTGAACCTGGATAGCGCTCTGATGGGCGACCTCCATGCACAGCAGGGTGTTATAGGCTGCTGCTGCGGGGATACGTAGTGGGCAGGAGGGGGCAAAGCAGGGAAATTAACTTTGCCTACTGTGCTCCACGTCTATGCTCTCCACCTTCGCCAGCCCACAATAACCAGAGTGTGGTTGAAATAACCCCAACGCTCTCCCAAGCATACAGATAAAACTCTACGAAACACTTTTTTTTATTTTACCAGGTAAGACCCACTGAGCTATATAGATCTTTTTCAGAATGACGTGGCCACAAACGATAGCTCAACGAAGTGGCTTATCACGTGGAAATGTATAGCAGCCAAAAATACTCAAAAACGCGTGTTTCTAAATGTGGAGGGAAAAACCGGAGGGCCTGGAGAAAAATCCACGCGGCCACGGGGAAAGAGAGAGAACGTGCAGATTCCAAATATACAGCAGGCGTTAGGATCGGGGTCAACCTCAAGACCTCCTGTATACCGGGCGAAGTAGTTAACATCCAGCCATCATACGGTCCTCATTCTGCAGAGGATTGGCAAAAACCTGTACTTGCGCATGTCCATAAATAAGGTAATTTTAAACACCTGAACACTATAACAGTTCATCGATTGTCATGGCATTTGGTAATCCATCTTCAATGTAATGTGCTTTTCGCACCACTCCTATATCAGCCAAAAGCAGCTATTCATTTCTTCCCCGGATTTTTTTGCAGGTCCTTGGTTGACTGGGGTAGGTACACGTTTTGGTAGCCACAGACGTAGTGGGCGCCACGGTGGCAAGATGTTAACAACCTTGTCTGGTATGCCGGGGGGTGTGGGTTCGATCCCGACCCTGACGCCCTCTGTATATTTGGAGTTTGCTTCTCGCTGTTCCTGTGGTCGCGTGGATATGTCCTGGGTCCTCCGGGTTTTCCCTCCACATACAATTTGGCTGCTTTCAATTTGCACGTGATAACCCACTTCGTTTAGCTATCATTTGTGGCTATATATAGCTCATTGGGCCTTTCCTGGAAAATAATGTTTATAGTTTAAATAGTTTCGTTTCATAGCGAGACATATACTGAATGTGGTGTGCATATTTCCGGAGGGACTTCCCCATCACTGTTCTTGAAGGCATCTTCATCATCAGCAGCATCCATGGTCAATCCGCTGCTAGATGGAGGGCCTCTCCAAGCCGCCGCCATCACTCACCATGCCGCGATGCAAGCTTATTTCATCGCTCCATCTCCGCAGTCAGCTTCCACTCGGATGCTCTCCGGTGGACATAAGCAGTGCCTAATTGAGACTATGTCTCAATGAGATGCAGCACAGAAGTCGTGGGCTTCAGCGTTTTATAGGGAGAGGTGGTCAGTTAGAGTGGACGGAGGGGGGGGAAGTCTTGAGCCTGGACTTGAATGGGAGGGGGGGGGATTTGTTGAAGACTGCGGGCGCAGGAGAGAATAACACACCACAGTTCAACCACAATTGTGCCCATGTCTATGATGTAACTACGAGGCCGTGGTGGTTAAAGCGCCCAGCTCACGGTCAAACAGTCGCGAGCTCAACACTGGGTAGGGGGTAAAGTTTTGGTAATCCCACCCTTTCCAACTCGTCTAGCCAGTGTGCAGGAGTAGGCCAATTACCAGTGTAGAGGGGCTCTCGAGCTCCCTCTAGTGGAGGCCCTTCTGCCGAGCAGTGGCCTCATAAAGCAATTGCAGAGCTGCACCAAAATAGGTTGCCACTTCCCCCCCCCCCCCTAGACCAATCCCAGACACGTTTTAGTGTTTTTTTTTCTCATTCCAACGTCCGTTATCAAAACCACCCAGTTAAAGACAGGAATAAAAATTTGCAAACTCAACCATGGCACCAGATTCTCACTGCAAATAATTTGCTGGCGCCAGAAAACACGGGCGCCAATTCTCACCGTATCATAGGGTCGAACCAGGCCAGGCAGGTGGTGGGCGACCCGGGCTGCACCAAGCGAACACGTTTCAGAGTATTTGGCTGCTCTAAAGAGTTATCTTAAAAAAACTATTTTTATTTTACCAGGAACGGCCCACGGAGCGATATGGCTCTTTTTCAGAAGCAACCTGGCCACATAGCTCAACGAAGCGGCTGATCATCACGTGGAAATGTTTAGCAGCCAAATACTCTAAGCGCGTGATGTTGATTGTAAATGTGGAGGGAAAAACCGGAGGACCCAGAGAAAAATCCACACGACCACGGGGAGAGAGACACACAATCTCCAAATATACAGACGACATGGTCGCGATCAAACCTACGACCTCCTGCATACCAGCCGAGGGAGTTAACATCTCGCCACCATGGCGCCAATAGCAGTGGGCCTTACCTGGTCGCTTGCGCTCTCTGTCCCGTCAGCAGCGGCGGCTGGGGCAGCGGCGGCCGTGGTGAGCGCGTCCTGTCCCAGGGGCTGCCGCAGCTGCTCGGAGGTGAACGGCTGCCTGAGCTGCGAGCAGCGCTACTTCTTCTTCCTGGAGCGCAAGGGCATGCGGCAGCAGGGCCGCTGCACTGCCGCGTGTCCCCAGGGCCACTACGAGCAGCGAGAGCCCTCCATCAACAGGTGTGCAAGTGAGTAACCCCTGCCCCACCTGCCCACCTGCCCACCGCACGAAAGGACACCACCGGGCTGGGCATGGTCCCCCGCGTGGTCACCCGGCCTGACTCGACTACTAGGTTAGGCGAGTCGACGGCAAACTTTGGTAGGTTTTAGTCCAGGTCTTAGACACGTGGATGTCACGGCCATGCTGGTGAAGTATGGTCGACGAACTCCCGTGGCCGACGCAGCATGGGGAGGCCTTGAGGCCAGCAGTGGATAGATGAAAGGGGCCAGATTTATTTCTTTGCGTGTTTGGTTTATCCGTGAAAGGTTGCATGCTACAGGGGATTGCGTGTGACACAGGAGGGACGCATGTGGCAATTCTTGACAATTACATTTTTAAAAGAAGCACAGTGATTGTCAGTGTTTTCTTGTGTTTCACGTGCCACCCAGTGGCAAGGAGGGAGTCGAACCGAGTGTTGATTCTAAATGTTCGTGAGGCGATTGAAAAGTCCACAGTCCGACTTGGGAGTGGTGGCTCATAATGTGGCCGTTCAGTTTTTTTTCCCTTTCCGTATTTTCACATCTGTGTAAGTTTTAGTTTCATTGGAAATTCGGGTACAGCAGTGGTGGACAAGTGATCGGCAGAGGAATTGCACAGATGGAGAAAAAAAACGGGATGCGAGCATGGCAGAGATGATGCGATGGCAATGTGACGCGGTACAGGAAGATTACGTGAGAATAAACACCACACAGGATGCAAGTAGATACCGACAAGGAAACAAAGTAGAATAGTTTGCATCGCGGCCGTCTGGAATGCTCTTCCTTCCGATATTAGGAAGTCAATGGAGCTATGTACTTTTAACTCATCTAGATTGATAACTCATTTATTTAAAACTGCTTTTTGTGTTTAGTTTATTGCCCTTCCCCCGCACCCCCCGATTAGCACAGTTGGCTATGTACGGTGTGAAAGAAGTTCAACATAAATATACTTACAGTGGTGAGACTGAAATATGGAACGTCATGAAACAGGAGATATCACGTGGTGAGATGCAATAAATTCATGCTGATACATTTCTGGGCGGCTCAACAGGGACGCATGGAGAGCTGGCAACCCCTCCCTCCATCATTCTCGCCCACTTTTACTTGGCCACGCCCACTCATCCACTAGCCCCACCCACACAGTGGCTTCACTGCAACGTTGGCTCCACAATCCTGCCCATTGGCCCCACCCACTTCTCTGTCAACTCTGCCCACGACCCAGGTAGCCCTGCCCTCGTATAACGATTTTGAGCTTCAAGCCAGAAAGAAAACGTTAAAACCCAACAACAAAAATCGATTTTTTTTTTTCACAAATGCTTTGGAGGCGACACCGGGACAGCCTTTCTTTACCGGGCCACACTGGAACGTTTGGTGGACTTAACAAGGGTGCAAGTGGCAATGCTACTAAGGGACGTGCGAGGTGACGTGAGATTGACACTGGACAGAAACCCTTGGTGCCGCGCTTACCGAGTTTACATGGCCATATTTGGTTTCAATGAAAACGTGGAAATAATTAAAGTGATTTTTAAAATGTCTCCAGCAGCCTTTGCCCACTTTGCAATCCGATTTGCTTTGCACCGCACCTGCCATTGCACAAACATAAACTGGACGATGGCGACGGGTCAAGCAGAACAGCAGCTAGCGGTAGGGGCTCACAGCGAAGGCCTGTGTCAAATCGTTCATTTCAGGATCTCTGATATCTTGGGTTCAAGCCGCAAGCATCTTACACAAGATATGAAAGAACAGTTCTCACGTGTTCCATATCTGTTCGAGGTTCTATTTCGGGGATTGTCAGTTCAGAAATATTTGCATAAGTACATGACGAAAAAATATACATGCTGCACCGGTGGCGAGATATTAACTACCTCGCCTGGTATGCAAGAGGTTGTGGGTTCAATCTCGATCCTGACACCTGCTGATGTATATTTGCAGTTTGCATGTTCTCCCCGTGGTCGCGTGGATTTTTCTCCGAATCCTCCTCCGGTTTTTCCCTCAACATTTAGAATCAACATCACTCGTTTAGAGTATTTGGCCCGCTATAAATGTCCACACGATGATAAGCCACTTCGTTGAGCTATCATTTGTGATAACCAGGTCGCGCTTCTGAAAAAGGGCTTCATAGCTCAGTGGGCCTTACCTGGTTACATAAAATGTTTTTTAGTTTTAATGGGAGTGGGGATTTCGGCAACTGGTTCGCTGTCGCTTCAACCGCCACTGCCGCGCCGGGAGATGGAACGGCCGACCTCTGGTCGGGCTGCACCACATGTTGATAGGCAAAGTTGTCCAACGTTCCGTATAACCCCCCCACTTCCCCCAATTGACTTGGTGTGCTCTGAGACTGTTTTTGTTGTTTTTGCCGCCTCGACCAAGCTTGCATTTAGAGTTGGAAATTTGGACAGTCTCTAAGTTATTCTTTAATTACTTTAAATTATAGACTTGCTTACATTTTTCTCTATTTTGTACTTCTATCGTGTTTTTCAATTGTTTGTTGTAACTTGCCGACCCACCCCTACTAGACGTCTGATTCTGATTTTCCCAAACCCAAAATCACTTCCCTGAATTCAGTGCCTGAAGAAGTTCCCAGCAAAGCGGAGCAAAAAACATTGGACAACGGTGCCGGACGACACGCGGTTGTTTGACATAAATCCCATTGGGGCAGCGGGACATCACAGCAGAGAAAGCCTACGCAGTATCAGCAGCAGGATGAAGTGGTTTATATTTCACGGCGTGGGTTACGGGGTGTGCGGGCATGGCCAAGCATTGAGGAGAGGACAGACGGAAGTTAAGCGGAAATCTTATTAAGAACATTTTATTGTCAACTTTATGTTGACTTTGTCATGAAATCACCGATGGATACTATAAACTGGCATTTTATTTCGATTTAAAGCTTTCGTGACTGCAGGGATTCATCTTCTTGGTTCTTTCGGTAAAGTCACGTAGAATGAAAATAATAAAATAATAAAAATAAAACATAATAAAATAATTCTCACGACGTTTCGGCCACAACGCAAGCAGCCGTCCTCAGGTGAAGAACAGGTCTGTCGAGACGACAGAGTCTGAATGACACACCCCAGGCTTGGAGCGTATGTTTAAGCTGGGAGGGAGGAGGAAGAGCGCCTTGACAAAAGAATTTGCATATCAAGAGGAATTTCAGCATTTTTTTTTATCCGTTGATATAGCTTTCTTTATTTTCGGTGACTTTCAATTGCCTTTTTGAAAGATCCGTTTAAATTTCATATTTCTGTCAATAAATTACCCACGGGTCAAATTTTCACGTTTGAGATGCATTTAAAATCGATTTGTTTCAGACAATATTTTCTCACATCTTAGGCGTCACTTTCATATCTCTTTCTTCTCTGAGATCACTTTCAATTCACTTTGCTGCAATTAAATCACCCAAAGACACTCCGTCCGATTTGCTTCGTAGTGAGTCCCTATTGCCTTTGCCTTGTGATATAATAGGTAATTAACTTTCCTGAGAAAGTTCACATCGAAATGAAAGTCATTTGAAAAGGACTTTCAATTGAATTTCAAGTAACCGTTCATATTTCTTGAAAAGGTGGACGAGAATGCACGACCTCCGCTTGTGAGATTACATTGAGAATTCACTTTTCTTCCATGGAATCAGTGATTTCCAATTGACTCTGCTTTTTTTAGTGTTCTCTCTGATCATTAACTTACTTGACAGTAAATTGCAATTAACAAAGCATCACGATCATCGTCGTCTGTGGCTACACAGTCATTCTTGTAGAAGGAGTTGCCAGAGATTCACAAATCCCCTCCTATGTATCCTCGGCCACCTGGTCCGTTTTCTCAATCGTCAATTGAAACATTTTAATTAAAACAAACAGTACATTTTTCGGTCACTCTTGTGGTGATAATCTTTCTGAAGGCCAGGCATTTTTTGGCTGCCTGGTCTTGTTCGGAGAGATTACATTTATCGCGAAGGATGGGTACGGTTTTTGTTAATACAGCGCTAATTACAGGAAAAACGTTTTATCTGCAATGCCACGGTAAAGGTCATGGTGGTCGTGGGTGAATGAAACGGAACACAGGAGGACCATATTTTAAACAATCCACGGGCCCATGTTTTCTTCACCGTGGGAAACTGTGAACAGATGTATTAAAAATGTAGCTGTATAGAAACGTGTTCACAGTATGGATGTGGAGTGCCAGGAGTTTTACACAATATTGTCCTGACAAGTGTGTTGTTTTTTTATGTATCACGCAGTCGGTGGCGATGTTGCCTCGTGCTTTTTTTGGCACGAAATATTTGCAGCATTTGTGATGTTTGGGTAACACCTGTTACATAGTAACGGTTTCTTGAGCTACGGTTGGGACTCCCCCCCACACACCCGGAGGAAACGCCATGTAGAACAGGGGGAGAACATATACACTTCATAGAGAAAATGCCACCCGAATCGGGAATCCATCGGCGCTTTTTGGTGTGAGGCACGAGTGGTCGCTGGTGTTTCGTGAGCGTAGCCAAGTTCACCGCAGAACACACGCGGGTGATAAAAAAAACACTCGTATACGCCGATCTTTCCATCTAAACCACACACACACACATGCACACAATTTTCTTCATAAGAGACCTAAAGGGCAGTCAGCTTATCCTACCTGCAATTCCGTAACAATGCGGATGTTACGCGTAGCTGGCCCTGTATCCCCCCTCCCCCAAGGCACCCAACGTTAAATGCCGAACGCCAAACGCGGTGTGCCCCACAGCGCACCTCCCGTCGCGATGCAGACGCCAGCATACGGGAAGGCCGGTGTGCAATATTGGAGCTGTTTCTTGCTACCCTTCGCAACTCCCGAGAGATGGGGCAGCATACATTAAACATGGGACACCGTGGGTGCGTGTGGTGGGATGGGGAGCGGTAGTGTAGCGGTTAGCACGCTGTACCACGAACCCAGCGACCAAAAGTTCGATTCCCGCTCACGCTAACACCAGTGACGATGATGTTATCTGAACCGGTCTTGGGCCTCCCCTGGGTCGACTCAGCTTCATAAATGAGTGGCTGGTGCGGTGTGTGTACTAAACATCGCCAGTGGGGAGACACAGTCACGACCGGGCTTGGTGTTGGCCACCCACCACCTCATTTGCCGTGACGGCCTTCACGGGTGCTGCTCGCTAACAGCATTTGCCCCAACAGTCTGTTAAGGCTACACAGGGGGCGAATCTTTGTCTTTAGTGAGATGGCATCGTCTGACCATGAACGATATCGGCTCCAATAATAATAGGGGTTTTCCCCTTTTTTTCTGGCAACAAAACTGAAAACTTTTTGCAAGGATTCATGTCTGCATTAACCACAATACTTACAGTCAAAATGCAAACAAAAACACACTATCATAATATATGCATTGTCCTTGAAAATGATTAGTCCACACCAAGGGACGGCTATCTTTTGAGCCTCGACCCAATTGGTGCTCGACCAGAGGACGCCAAAAGGCGTACAGCTCAGAGACAATGCCCTATCAAAGTAATGAGGGCTGGGGGTGAGCATCTACATCAGTATACCTCCTTTGCCAGTACAAAAATATAATAGGGTTTTTCCCCTTTTTTCTGGCAACAAAACTGAAGGATTCATGTCTGGATTAACCACAATACTTGCAGTCAAAATAGTAAGGCGTCTGTGCCACAGTGGGGGACACCAAATGGGGTTCGGACATCACGGTCGCTCTTGTGCCCAGGGGTACCAGCAGAGCTCCATTTCAGAGCTCCGAAACGCTGTTACGAGAATTAGAATGGCAACCACATCCATGTCACCTTATTTCGTCGTATTTTTGTTTAAAAAAAACATACGACACATTAATATCGGATTATTATGGATAGGCGTACATTGTACTCTAGTGGTAGTGCCTCATGCTGATAATTCCGACTCCAAACCAGCCGATCAGCGTTCACGGGAAAGCACCGAGTGAGAAATAAAAGCCATGCGCTCCATACTTGGCTACTTGGGAGGCAGCAGACTTTGTTAATTAGTCTGTCCCCTATCACGGACATCCACCGCTTCCACTTCTCATGGTCTTGTGCCATCGCTCGGGAGCTCTTCCCACGCAAACCGAGCTGTGCAGATAAAGCACATTTGCTTATCTGCAGCAACCGCCCTCACGGCATCACGGATAAGGATTGTCGGTATGCTCCGTCCACGGATTCTCATGTCCATTGACACAATTCGCACACTCATTCATGCTCGGAGCCACGAACAGAGATGAATCTCTCACCCCAAGAAAAAAAACTGCAACTATTTCTATTTTACCAGGTAAGGCCCACTGAGCTATACGGCTCTTGTTCAGAAGCAACCTGGCCACAAATTATAGCTCGACAAAGTGGCTTGTCGCGTGGAAATGTACAGCAGCCAAATACTCTGAACGTATTTTTTTTCTTAAATGTGGAGGGAAAAAAAACGGAGGATTCGGAGAAAAATCCACGCGACCACGGGGAGAACATGCAAACTGCAAATATACATCAGCAGGCGTCAGGCTCGAGATTGAACCCACAACCTCCTGCATACCAGGTGAGGTAGTTAGCATCTCGCCACCGGTGCAGCATATGGGATTGAGCCCCCAAGACTTCATGTAGACCAGGCGAGGTCGTGAACATTGTGCCACCGTTGCGCCCGTAAGATGTTTGTGGAAAGAGGACCTGGATACTCTATGCGGCAGGGGACAATGGTGAAGAGCATTTCTGAAAGAAAAAACATTCCCGTGGAAAATGCAGGGCTTTCCCAGCGAAGGGCAGACGATACCAAAAGTGGACATCAGCAGCGGTTCATGACATCTTCTGACTTTCTGCCCATGATTAGCAAACTCCCGTTCATATGCGGTACGAATACACAGTGCTAGATCAAAACAAGATGGCGCAACCCTCAAAAGACATGGTGCAGTCCGGCCATTGTTTGCCCACAGTGTCCTTTATTGTGCCAGACACCTGTTTGTAATTAGCTGCGGACTGTACCATGTTTTATAGGGGTGGTTCCACAAATTTGGACCAACACTTTGAATCCATCATAGAGTTGGCAAATGGTAAACGCTTACAGTGTGTGGTCTGGGAAAGCCAGTAGATATATTTAGTGATATAAAACTTGAAACCAAAATTTGAGGAATGCAATTATAATGTGCACCATAATTACATCTCAAGATTGTTATACTTGTGAAGTGAAAAAAGTGTCATTTTAAAAATATAAACATAAAACGTGATCCATATCTGCACTGTAGTGAGCACGTGTTTCTTTCAAATATGGGCTTGGTATGTTGGTAGAGTCATGGCCTCAAACTTCAAGACACTTGTGACCTTAGCAGTCGGAGTAAAAAAAAAAAATCTTTGGAAGCAATACAAGTACGTAAAACATTGTTACATTTACGTGACAATGGAATGTGATGCAAAAGGGGCTAGGTTCAGTTAAAATAAAGTAATATAGGAGGTCACAAGTTTGACCCTCAGGTAGCGGAATGTATGAGGATGGGCAGTAATTTCTCTACAGTAGAGCTGGGCAATTGATTACTTAAGTATTGGGGGCACCACGGTGGCGAGATTTTAACTACCTTGCCTGGTATACAGGAGGGCATGGGTTCGATGCCGACCCTGACGCCTCTATATTTGGAGTTTGCATGTCTCTCTCCCTGTGGTCGCATGTATTTTTCTCCGGGTCCTCGGGTTTTTCCCTCCACATTTTGAAACACGCGTTTAAAGTATTTGGCTACTCTACATTTCTACGTGATAAGCTAGGTCGCTTCTGAAAAAGAGCCGTATAGCTCAGTGGGCCTTACCTGGCAAAACAAAATAAAACCTCATTATGTGACTGATGTATGGGTTCCGTTACTCCACTAAAATTGGATAACACGAAAACGGTCAGGAACGAATTTCTCAACTTCGATGCCACCTCGCCTGCAGTTCACTCGCGTGTCCGCGCGTGAAAAATCGTCAAAGAAATGTACGTGAACGACGCCGTACGAGACGAAACATTTATCCGGGGTTTCGATTGTCATCACTCGGGAGACGAGTTTGTCCTGAGGTCAAAACTGCCCGGGCACGGAGGACTCGTTAGGCCGTGTCACCTGCAGGAGGTATCACAATACTACTGCTGCTATGACGTTTGTTCACCAGGGAAAGCCCCACAAAGTCAGCACGGTTGGCTATGTACGGTGCGAAAGAAGTTTCACATGCGGTACATACATACGAGTTCAAGACTACTCTTCAGGAAGGTCCCACCAAGTCCTTGCAGTAGGAGGCAATGATTTATATGCGTAATACCAATTGAGTAAACTGCAGGCAAACGTTTAGGATTGGGATGTTGGCCTATGATCAGTTCCATTGTACGGTTTTATTCAGTTTTTTGGGGGGAGGGGGGGTGAGATGGGGGGCACCAGAGAACCCAGAGAAAGCCACGAACAACAGGGGAGGACATGCAAACTCCACACAAGAACAAAGACGCCCAGAGTCAGGAGGAATTGAACCCAGGTGTGTCTGGCTGAAGCGCAACTCTTACGACTGCGCCACCATGCTCCCCCGTAGGCATCGCGGTGGCTAGGAGATGTTATCTCCCTCGCCTGGTATGCAGGAGGTCGTGGGTTCGATCCTCAACCCTGATAACGCCTGTATATTTGGAGTTACTTGTTCTCCCCTCGTAGTCGCCTGAATTTATCTCTGGGTCTTCCGGTTTTTCCCTCCACGTTTAGAAACGTGTGTTTAGATTACTTGGCTGCTGCAAAAAATCCACGTGATAAGCCATTCCGTTGAGCATTCATTTGTGGCCAGGTGACTTGTGAAAAAGAGTTGTATAGCCCAGCGGCCCTTACCTGGCAAAATAAAAATGTAGTTTTGTCAAGTGTTCAAATATGAGTCTGCAATGTCAAACCAGAATAATACCCTCTGCTTCTCGATGTAACATCAAATCCATGTGTGCGATGTGATTAAGACGTGGTGAAAATGCGGAGGCATCTGGTTCCAAGTAAAATAAATCAAATGGAGTTCCAATTGGAGCTGAAAATTAACCTCCTCGCATGAAATAAACTGCGAGAATGAGTTCACGCAGGAATACTTCTAATGTTGTTGTTCGCTTTGTTTGGTTCCACAAATTTTTACAACGACCGTGCTGTCAGCGTCACGTCATTGAGATGAAGAATTCTTTCCAAACTTTTTCAGACTAGTTTAATAGCCCTTGTTATAAAAGACAGCCCGTGGAAACGGAGGTCACAGAACGACTCTTACCCACACCAAAGGGCAGCACTCACCTTGTGCTGCTACAGAGTAATGCTTGTCATACGCTAGTAACATCTGACGTTTCATTCGTACAGCCAAAGTGCAAAACTAAATGTAATGCCAGTTTTGTTTCAGTATTGACTCGTGGCCAGGTTGAGACTATTAGCTCGCTACACTTGAGAGGCCAGTTGAAATCGCAGCTGGCGCCTGTATTCTACTTGATCGTTTTTACTTTTAAAAGTACGAGTGAGGTAGTGCGGCAAAATAATTTGGCCGACTTCATGCAAACACGGATTTGGAACGCTCGCAAACAGCACGAAAGACGATGAATCAGCACGAGAAATATGAAGGCAGGATTGTCAAGCAGCTGGCGCTTGACACGGGAGCAGAGGCACTGGCTCTGATGATGAAAAATAAAGCAAATGAATGAGGGCTCACAAAAAAGCGGAGTTAAAGTGGAGAAAAGGAACACATGCTTGGAATGGCGAGAGAGGATCCAGGTCGTTTCTCCGATACCTTTTTTGGGACTTACCCCAGCGTCGTCCGGCAGAATGTCTGACGTTTCACTCCAGATGCTCGGAGCTTCAGGGACCGAATTGAGCTGCTCATTTCTCACTTTTTCTTGGTTGAGTGAGGGAAGGAGGGAGGGGAAGTGAGACGTGAGCTGCTCCACTCAGTGGCGATCTACAGCGCGCACACGCACAGCGGAGCGCTGTGCAGCGCAACACAACACCCGTGAACATCATCGGGAGAGCTGCTGAGAATATATACAACAGCTCTCCAGCGATATTTCGCACCTGATGACGATTGCTTGTGTTGCGATCAAAACGTCGTGATATTGTTATTATTTTTATTTTTTATTCTTTTTTATTATTTGATCTATCTACTTGTTTTTACCGAAATACCCAAAGAAAATGAATTCCTGCAGTCACGAAAGCTTTAAGTCAATATTTAATATGTATGAATGTTTGAACTTATTTCGCATCGTAGGTAGCCAGCTGTGCTTATCGGACAACAAACTAAACACACAATAACATTTATAAGTTTAAAACCAGTTATGGGTGGTTGTGATAGAAATATATGCCTAAGAAGAAGTGTTTGGGGAGCTGGTTTCGCTGGATTATGAAACGGGGGAGAGGAAACTTTGTGGAATCTCTGAGTTTTCGCTACTCAAGGCTTGGCTTCCTTGCCAAAAAATGTCATTGCATCATAGAGATGATTCCAATTAAAGAAAATGATTTCTGCAAGACTTATCTTCCATCTTATTAAATAAGCGTATCAGCTTCAAATTTCATTTCCAGATTTACCAGTGTCTTTGATGCATATATTCATTACGTAATAAAAAAGCACGTGTGGTTTTATGATTTACGCGGATTTTCATTCGGCAGTTTTATTTCCCAGTTTGACAATGCTCCCTCAACATTTACCGTCACGTCATTTCACGAGACTTCTACACTCAAACTCGCATTCAAGTTCAAGTAAATGTGCGAGGTGAACTTGTATTTTAGCAGCTGCCAATCCATAATTTAATCTTTCTGCAGAAAATATTTCAATGCGAAAACGTTATGCACACAATTGCAGATAGTAGTTTTTCTTCAAACATACAATGAGATCACGTTTTATTGACACCCAATACATCTATTCTGATTCCGCACTGTTTCAATAAAACGTGATCACATGGTTACGTTTGAATAAAAACGTACTTCCTGTAATTACAAGCAAATGTCCTTGCTGGTACTCAAGATGGATTACATATGCTCTTGGCAATGCACCATCCAAAATATGGAATTTTAGATGCGAGCGATTGGAACAAAAATGTTTCCTTCAGTAGTAGTTACAGAAAATTGCACTGCACGAGCATTCTGCTCTGATGCACATGCATGCATTTGGCTCTCAGAACAGTGACCCCCCCCCCCTCTGGCTTACAATTCACCTGGGTCAGAGACGCAAAATATGCCCAGGAGATTTGCACCTATTTTTTTTATTTTGCCAACCACGGGCCTTGAAAAGCACAATTAGAAGGAGGGAAGCCGGCGGGAAGGAGATGTAATCGGAACGCAGAGTGGAGAGGGGGGGATTGACCTGGCAAGGTGTGGGACGGGTACTGCAAGATCCAAACGTGTCCATCCAGTGCTCGCCCAGCTGAATTGGCTTTCAGTTGCCGAACGAATACATTAAACTGTCGCACTCATGACACACAAAGTGCTTGCCACAAATCAACCACAGTACCTTGCTGATCTCGCCAAAGACGTTCACCACATGAGGTGCTTTCAAATGCGCTTCTGCGGCCGTCTGGAACGCTCTTCCTTCAGATATTAGGAAGCTACTGCTGCTATGCAATTTAAATTTTAGATTAAAACTCATTTATTTAAAACTGATTTTTGTGCTTAATTAGTTGTCCTTCCTCCGCACCTCCAATTATCACGGTTGGCTACGTTCGGTGCGGGAGAAGTTCAACGTACTTACAAATGATTACAGGCTCTGGCGAGTGACAATTCAGCACTAATTACAAGCAAGTGTCAGTTGAAGTCGAAAATGTAGTTCAGGAGCAAGCAGAATTAAAGCAAACAACAGATTCAAATGTCTAGAAAAGCAAAACGATGTCATGAAAGGTGATGAGAGCGAGGCAAAAGGCGAACAAAGAATAAGTAATCTGATGCCACAAAAGACATGATGGGAAGGACAGATATGACAAGGGATGAAAATTGCAAAAGAATAAACACAACTCTGTCAAACAATTAGGAGGAGAGGGATATCATTAAAAAAATAGTTAAATCACAATGCACAAAAGATTGAAGATGTCATCACCACGGTCACGTGGTGCAGGGCAACAGTTGCAGACGCACAGCGGGTCCTGTTGTGATGGCCATGAAACAAATCGGCCACACATTCAGTTACTTTGAGCTGCTGGTCTAGATAAGGCCGAGAGCTTTTGTACACGCCGTGCTGGCGAGATGTTAACTTCCTTGCCTGGTATGCAGGAGGTGGTGGATATGATTCCAACCCTGACGACGCCTGTATATTTGGAGTTTGCATGTTTCCCCCATGATCGCATGGATTTTTCTCCGGCTCCTGAATCTTAAACTGAACTTTTTATTTTATTTTTACCAGGTAAGGTCCACTGAGCTACATAGCATTTTTTTTAGAAGCGAACTTGGCGTGTTTAATATTGGTATTTATTTTGTGGTTTGTGCTAAATGTGGGGGGGGGGTCTCCCTCCCCTAAACTCGAGAATTTGAGACACACCGGGCAGCAAAGGGGAAAAATAAATGTGCGAATTGAAAGAATACAGAAGTGCTGGAGAAAAAGGTAGCGTTGGGCAAGGTGGCAGTGGCTGGATTGTGGCAATGCAGAGAGAGAGAGAGCGCTTGGCATCGCAGCGGCCCAGATGCTGACAGTTCAGTGGAAAGGTGAGCATCTTGGAAGTTCATAATAAACTGGGGTGAGAAACCATCGTGGACATCGAACACGAGGTGGAGGTTGAAGGATGGGGGGTGAGGGGGGGGCGTGTATGCAAGACGGAGGATGGCAGGTTACACAGGCAACCTACTGGATGAGAAAGAGCTCTCAGTGCGGCTAGGGACTATGGGGGAAGGCCGTGAGTCCAGAAGACGTTGCATCTTCTTGGTTGTTTCGGTAAAGTCACGTAGAATGGAAATAATAAAATAAAACATTATAAAATAATTCTCAAGACGTTTCGGCCACAACGCAAGCAGCCGTCCTCAGGTGAAGACCAGGTCTGTCGGGGAGACAGCTGCTTGCGTTGTGGCCGAAACGTCGTGAGAATTATTTATTATGTTTTATTTTATTATTTTATTATTTCCATTCTACGTGACTTTACCGAAAGAACCAAGAAGATGAATCCCTGCAGTCACGAAAGCTTTAAATCGAAATTTAAGACGTTGCATGTCGGGCTGTTTTAACCGTCCAACATCTTTGGGATCCGGCAGAAGGAAGTAACGGCGAAGAGCAGTGGCGGCGATGGTTGGTCTGATGACCTCGTGACCGCATGTAGTCCCTCCGATGTAGATGTTTGCTCAGCATTTAATGTGGAGATGCAAGAGAACGGCGCGTAAAATGAAAAACAGGCCGCAATCTTTGACATGTGCTGCTACTTAGCATTCCTAAGAGTCTGTGGATTCTTGCGATTTTTTACGGAGAAGGCTATGACTCTTGACAGAAAACTAGAACCTCCTTCCAATTGTAAAAATAAAACAACAAAAACGGCACGGGATTTGTGTTCTGCAACCCACGATTGGAAAGAATCCGATGAGCAATGAGCCCAATTTGTTCACACTCAACGGACTGAGCCAACATTGAATTCTGTGTTGAAATCCAAACGGTCAAATTTCAATTTTTTTTATTTAATTCAGATAATTTTAGTTCTGACGGCTAAACATGCAATGATCAATCTCACTGCAGGCCGTTCAGGGTGTGCCGTTCGGTATAGGATCGAACATATACTTGAAAGCGACTCGACACGGCTTCTGGGACCTAACTAAACGACTAAACGATTTTTTATTTTACCAGGTAAGCTACCTAGGCTGTTTTCAGAAGCGACTTGGCCACACATTATAGCTCAACGAAGTGGCTGATCGTGTGGAAATGCATAGCAGCCAAATAATCTAAACGCACGTTGATTCCAGATGTGGAGGGAAAAGCCGGAGGACCCGGAGAAAAATCCACGCAACAATGGGGAGAACACGCAAACTCTAAATATACAGGCGACCTCCTGTATACCAGGCGAGGTAGTTGACATCTCGACACCGTGTCCCCTGGACCTTATCCAAGGGTCGTTCCTTTGTGTGATGCAATAGTGCTCAGAGGTTTCTCTTCCTGGCACGATGCCGACAACAAAATGGGAAAAGATGGTTACTTTGTTTAAATACAGCCCTCTCCACACCGAGTCTCCAGTAAAATCAGAGAACAGATTTAAATCGGAATGATGTCATTTGCGTAACACGTAAGAGGCCATAATTGCTCTTTTTGGGTCTGGCCACGAAATTATCCGACCAAATTTTTGACAGATTCTGAGACGCAGATTCTGTTGCTTGTCCAACCCAAGCGTATATAAATATATAAATAAGTGCACCACAGTGGGTCGACTGGCTCCCCACCTCAGCATTAGCCCAGCGATTTGACGACACTGCAGAGCTATGCTGCAGTTGAGTTCCAGATTGGAGGCAGATATAAAAAAAAACGGAGAGGGTGAGGGGGATGAGGGGGTGCGGTGGAATTTAATTGATCATCTTGTTTATTTTAAAGCGCATTTTTTTAAAACACATTATAGTGAGCAAGTGTGGTGACCTGCCATCTTAAATCCAGCTGTCTCATGGAAAAGAGCTAGCAAACCACAACGTGCTCCTTGCATAGCCGCTAACCCACACCAGCCTTGCTACTGTGTGAAGAAAACCAAAAATAACATTATCTTGGGAGTCTCTATCAAGGTTGCTTGAGGCTTTGAGCATTCGAGAGCCTATCCCAAGTGCTTCGTTCACCGGAAACGTCTGTCCGCGATGGTGGAAGTTCCACATTTTGGTGGCGGGGGGGGGGCAGTCTCTTCACAGGATGACCGAGTTTTAGCCATCCCACGCAGAATGAGGAGTTTGTCCTCAACCAAGGTTTTTGCGTTTGCAGAAATTTCAGATTGCGAGTTTGAAAGCTCCAGCGACAGTGGCTCCTGACCGGGTCTTATTTGAGAGTTTGTGTTTCGTTTACATCATAGAGCGTTGGACATTTGGTGACGACATCGTGTTGAAGAAGAGCAAAAGTTTAGAATACGATGTCAATTTGACATCCAGACAAGAGATTTGGGAGATGTGGAGTGACTCACAGCGATGTTTTCGCTGAATGAGCAACGGTGGCATCGCTGACGTGATGTTGAAGTTGTTAACCACATTTGCGCCGCTGGTGTGCACCTTAAATTCCACGTGACATTCAACTTTCGGGTGCTTTAAAGCCTTCGCCGCAACACGCTGTGTCTATTTTTGTGCAATCGCTTTGTTTTTGCTTCTACTTCTTAAAAGAAAGCGCCTGTTTATCTCCAACAGAATGCAAAGTGGACCACTGCAGCAGCTGCTTCGCCAGAAGTTTTTGTACAAAATGTTCATCTGGATATTATTTGCACCTGGGAAAATGTTCAAGCACCTGCCCAGAAGGTTTTGCTGTGGACAGCCAAAGCATGGAATGCATCAATGTCGGTACGTCTCCATGCCACCAGCATTGCCCCCCCCCCCACCCCCCTCGGTGACAGGCTGCGGGAATCTTTCGGGCGACGAGCATGACAAACTTTAGCGCTGCGACCAGCGCGCTTAATGACTCGCACGTTTGTGACCTTAGAATGGAGCAACGCAGCACGATGTTTCGCCGTGTACAGGAGCGTATTTATTAGTCTTTGGGATTAATCCCCTCCGTATCGCGGAGGCCAAATTTCGTGCGGATAACAAGGCCTTGCAGCAGTCGGTATTCGTCTCTCACCTTGCGCTGATGATTTACAGCTGCCCTCGTCGTACCACCCATGCAGTGCCCCCCCCCCCCCCCCCCGGGCGCCATCCCTCATTTTAAAACCATGTCAGTCGAAACTGTGAAATGTACTCATTTGAAGTTGCTAGCAGCGGTAATTCGACGAGCAACTGTGGGCGATTTGCGTACAACGCGCTTCGGTGTCGCTTACAAGGGGTGAGCGCGCTGTGCTCGTTTCGGGCACGGTTGGCTACGTACGTCGTGAAAGAAGTTCAACATGCATACATACAGAGTCAACTTTTTATTGCTTGCGATGAATTGGCAAAGCCGTGACTCAAGTGGGTGAAACGTGGCACGGCAGAGCGATCTACGTGTGTGTACAGTATACATTTCACATCTGCACAGACCCACGAAACAATTTTCAGTGAGGCAAAAAATCAAATCCACTTTTGAAATGTAACCCTAATTTTAGGGTTCAATACAGTGTCAACTGAAAGGTCAAATCATCGTTTTCAACACATGTTCAAAACATTTGGATTGAGAGGTTTTTGGAATTGCCGTGTAGATTTTTTTTTTTGGGACATTTTCTCAAAAGATCAAATACTAAAATGTGAGTACAATCTTTACAGAAACAGGTTTTTTTTGGAGCAACAGCCTCCCCAAACGATTGCGTGCTTAAATCTTTGCCTCATCAACAGGATCAAACATGTTGATCCCAAAGGTCCTTCACTAAATCACAGCAGGCACACTCGGTACGAAGGGGTACATTTTTGGGTCACCAAATAATTGGGTCAAAGATCAGTGCAACGATGTAACTTTCCCTCATGTATCGCAATATAGGCTTCTCGTCAATTTATAATTGTTTTAACATTATATTGTATTATTTCTGTAATTTGACGTATGTCGAAATTTTATGAAGATTACTTCAAAGTTATTCAACTGCAGTTCACTCAATATAAGCCTGCCTTAAGTCATTACAATGTATATCTAAAATTAAACGATTAAAATGTAATAACAATAATGACGTCATATAATCGCCACACCATCAATTACGCCAGAAAATATTTTGCAAAGAACACATTTCATGGATGATGGCTATTTATCACGACTTCAATTGTAGAGCAACGAAAAAAAGAATAAAATTAAATCGGCAACAACAACAACAGTCGTGGGATGATAATTCGTGAAAGCGACGGCGAGATTCTAGTTGCTCTCGCACTTAACAACATGGCCGTGGCAGCGACAGCTGTCATTAGGAGGGTTCAAATTCTGGTCAAGGGGTCAATTCAGTTTTTTCTCAAGTACGTATGTTGAACTTCTTTCGCACCCTACGTAACCAATCGCGCTAAAATCGGACGTGCGGGGGGGGGGGTGAGAAGGACAACAAACTGAACACAACAAGCAGTTCTAAAGACATGATTTCAAAGTGCATAGCTTCCCAGTAGCTTCCTAATGTCGGAAGGGAGAGCGTTCCAGACGGCCGCAGAAGCACATTTGAAAACGCCCGCTGCGGCGACCGTCTTTGTTCGATGGTGAGCCAGACTCAGTTGTGAACACTGATCGCGCGCGGTCCCTCACGCAATGGAGGGATGGCCACCACTGGCTTAGGCGTTGCCACCAACACAGCAGGCGAGTGCTGCCACGATGTTCAATCAAGCAGTCTATTAAACTATTTGAACTATTGTTTATATTTTACTAGATAAGATCCACAGAGATATATGGCTTTTTTTCAGAAGCGATCTGGCCACAAATTAAATCTTAACAAAGTGGATTATCACGTGGAAATGTATTGCAGTAAAATACTCTAAACGCATGTTTCTAAATGTAGAGGGAAAAACCGGGGGACCCGGAGAAAAATCCACGTGACCAAGGGGAGAATACGCAAACTCCAGAGATACAACAAGCGTTAGGGTTGGGATCGAACCCACGACCTCCTGTATACCAGGCGAGGTAGTTAACATCGAACCAACGCGGCACCCACTCGTCATTTAGGGATGAACAATTCAATTCAGAACAGATCCCATCATCAGTAGTTGAAGCATACCAAGCAACAGCGTAGGGCCCAACCTATCCGGGTTTGACCTGAACAGGTGGCAACAGGGCTTGACCCGGGCAGTCCAGGAAGTGGCATCTGTGTTTTGAGTGACAGGAACAATCCCGGCCGCCGTAATGTTCAGGTTTACGGTCGACTGCCCGTCTCTGATCGACCTCGGCCGACGGAGAAACGTGTCCCGGTTTGGCCTGAAGCTCTTTTCACAGATGTCCAGTAGGAGCAGGTCAGAACGTTACGACAACAAACAATCCAAAAACACAATAGGAGTGCAGAGTATTGGAAAGGTAAGCAAATCACGAAAAAATATATACAAATAATACTAAACATGTACGCCATCGGAACTAACCTGAAATAAAAACTATATCGGTACTGAGGCTCCCACAAGGACATGCTGGAAGGCGTGTGACACAGTTTGGCGCCAGCCATCATTAGAGTGCGATCGTGTCGCTACAGTTCTCTGCAGTGAGTAATGACGTCTTTAAAAACGATGTCGCTACTACGCCTCAATGAAATTAACGCCGAACCCGTGTTGCCGACAGTCGAGTGTGAGGTGGGGCCCTGGAGCGAGTGGGGGCCCTGCACGAAGAACGGCAAGCCGTGCGGCGGCAAGCGGGGCACCCACCACCGCGAGCGGGCCATCGCGCGGGAGCCCTCGCTCCACGGCCGCCCGTGCCCGGCCGTGCGGGAGAGCAAGCGCTGCAGGCTCCAGCGCCGCCAGTGCGCAAAGAAGGAGGGGGCCGCCTCGGGTGAGTTCATCGCGCCTGGCACCGTACGGGAGCGCCACGTGTCCCCAGCGCAGCGGAGGATACAAAAAGGGGGCTCCTCTGTCCGGTAACCCCCTGGGGGTCCAAGGGAGCTCGGCGTTCGTGAAAAACGCGTTGGGCCGGCGCTCGTCTCGTCTGGTTTCATGAGGGTTATTAAAAAACAGAATTCACAACGGGCACTTCATTTGGATCGCCCATTGTACGGCGTGTGCTTGAGAATGGCACGAGGCACAAAAAAGTTTGATTGATTTGACCTGCCCAGGCCACTGCTGGTAAAATGACCTCCAACAGAGGGAGCCTCCAGAGAGGCCCTCCAAAGGGTACTTTCGCCTACGTCTCCACGCCGGCCAGACGATTTGGGGGGTGGAAGTTTCCACACTTTACCCTACTGAATGCAACCTGCCGATCAACTGTGGCGTGGCCATTTATAGAGGGTGCCGCGGTGGTGAGATGTTAACTGCCTCACCTAGTATACAAGGGTTCGTGGGTTCGATCCCCGTCCTGACGATGCCTATATATTTGGAGTTTATGTCTTTCTCCCCATGGTCACATAGATTTTTCTCCGGGTCTGTCCAGTTTTTTCCTCTACAATATGAATCACCATGCTTTTAGAGTAATTGGCTGCTGTACATTTTCACTTGATAAGCCACTTCGTTGAACTATTATTTGTGGCCAGGTGGCATCTGAAAAATTGCTGTATAGCTCAGCAGGCCTTACCTGCTAAAATAACATTTTAAAAATATTGCCGAATGGACAGAGTTGGTGGGATTTAATGAACGTCCAAACTGCCGCACTGTAAGAGCAAATCGAACAGGTGACCTCTGGATTGTAAGTCCAGCGCGTTGACCGTTACCCCAGTTCAGCATCCCTGCACCTTGCTTTGCCATGCCATTGTAGCGTGGCGCGGACGACCAAATCACCCGGAATGCGCCCAGATCTCGAAAGTTAAGCAACGTCGAGCGTGGATGACGCTTGGATGGGCAACCACCTTGCGCAATCAGGTTGTCATGTGTCTGTGGGGCTATGTTGTGGTGTAGCAGAGGGCAGCACAGCAAAATGGCATTGTTGGACTGTATTTCTGTGCACCCACGTCTCTTGTGCCTGCTTTTACCAAGACAACCTTAATGACCCACATGGCGTGGGGAGGTCTCTATCCAGCAGTGGATTGACAAAAAGGCTGTACACGCACATTTTCAATCAGTGATCATAAAAAAACGTGACTTGTGTGCGAGGTCGTGGGTTTTGAGTGTATATTGTTTACATGTTGGGGAGCAGTAGTGTAGCGGTTAGCGAGCTGCACCACGAACCCGGCGACCCGGGTTCGATCCCCAGCCATTAACACCAGTTACGATCATCTGAACCGGTCCTGGGCCTCCCCTAGGTCGACTCAGCCTCAAATGAGTACCTGGTGCAGTGTGAAAACATCGCCACTGGGGAGACGAAGGTGGCCAGGCGTGGTGCTGGCCACCCACCCCTTCGTGTTCCGTGTCAGACTTCGTAAGTGTTGCTGCTCGCGAACAGCACTTGCCCCAAAAGTCTGTTAAGGCTACACGGGGGTGGGATCTTTGTATTTGTGTTGTTTACAGTGTTGTGTGTGTGTATACCTAATAATAAGTAATAGTATGTGATGCCTTGTAAAGACATCACATACTAATTAACTGTGATTAATAATCTATTGTTATATAATTACCCCCCCACCCTCTCTGCTCTCCGCACTTGATTGGCTTACAGTAATTACGTCACCTTGCTCTAATTAAGACCCAGAGCAGGTGGATCTCTTCACAGTTCTGGCAAAATCCTGATGATGCTGGTTGATGTCACAGCACTCAAATAGTAAATGTTGTGGATTTACTCTCCCAACACACTGGTGGGCTGAAGTAGTAACGAATTGGCACGTTTTGTTTAAGAGACAAACCTTACTGGTTGGCCCTGTTGGGTGGTGGCGAGTTACGACACATTTATACTTACGCGATCTAACCCAAAAAAACCTGTATTACGAATGTATATCTAACTACGGACTACGTGTGCTGTTGTCCTGTGTTGAAGAAACGGCTTCAGAAAAACCCCAAGAAAGGAAAGAAGTAGGCCACAAAGGACGGGGGAAGAAAAAAAATGGACAACGTAAAAAAACCAGGAAGGACATAACTGCAAGACCTCCTGCCACAAGCAAGGAGACCTAAGACGCCTTCTGGAGTCCAGCTACAACAAAGCCAAGATTCCAAAACCGTCGCAGATCCACCAAGAAGTCAAGAGAGATCTGCGCCTTTGTATTTATAACTGGCGTTGTAATCATCGCGAACGATGCACACCTTAAACTTTGACGGTAATTGAATCGAACTCCTACAAGGTTACCTTCAACATCAAGCCTCGCCAACTTGTCGGCATTACATTCCGTAAAAAAAGTTAATGTTTGACAAAGTTACGAAATCTATTACTCTTTTGTTGTTGTTGCCAGCTTCGTCATCACAAACCACGACAGTCATGCAACAGCCAATAGTCTTGACAGGGTCCACTGATGTATGGGTCACCTTTGCCACAATCGCTTGGGCGCGAATTCCTGAACAATGGCGAAATCACCGGCAACGTAAACGACAGAGTCGGCAGAGCGCGAGATGTCGACCACGCGAGACCGTGGCCAAGAAATGGACCGGCGCCGCATGTCGAGTAGCGCACTTTTTTTTGTATCCTTCCGACGAAGACGGTGCGAGCTTTGTGAGCGGCGGCGCCGCGTGGACATCTGAGGGACGATCGCGAGCGCCGGCAAGAGGAGGACAACGCGCGAAGCAATTCTACGGGCGGAGGGACGAGCAGAAAGAGGAGAGCCATGCGTATTCCTTTTGACGTTTCGCATTTTGACGTTAAAAAAAAACCTAGTTTTTACTTTGCCACGGAAAAAAAACTGCCGTTATTTACACAGCCTAAAGCATTAGTCACTGCTTTCTTCATAGTAATATAACAATAATTTACAGTCAGTTATGTCAATCCACTGCTGGATAAAAGCCTCCCCGTGCCACACATCTCATGGCGGCTGCCTGATCATGCTTCACCATGCTTGTCAGTGCCAGGGTTGGCGAAGGCTCTTTCACGGCCGTGTTACTGGCAGAACGTGGTGGGTTTCTGTTGGGCAGTGCTTGTACACCGGCCCCTTAATTGCTGTGCTCAAAAGTGCTCTCCATTGCATTCGTTTTAACAAAACACACTCCACCAACCGCCAAGCGCTGATGGACGTCACAATGGTGGACACACGTTGGGGCGTGTTGCAGCAGCTGACCACGTCCTGGCAGTTCCCTCTTCCCCCCTCCCTCTCCTGGGATGGTATTGCAACGTGGCTGCGTAAGTGCTCCGTTTGAGCGTTCCTCCAGAAAACTGGACGTGGCATCCTTGGGTGTCACCCGCGTCGGCTGCGCTGGTGTCCAGATCGAGTCCAAAGGGTGCCGTGGTGGCGAGATGTTAACTACCTCGTCTGGTATGCGGGAGCTCGTGGGTTCGATCCTAACCCTGACGTATATTTGGAGTTTGCATGTCTCTCTCCTCATGGTCGTGTGGATTTTTCTCCGGGTCCTCAACATTTAGAATGAACATCACGCGTTTCGAGTATTTGCCTACTATAAATGTCCACACGGTGATAAGCCACTTCATTGAGCTATTATTTGTGATAGCCAGGTCTTGTCTGAAAAATAGTTATATAGCTCAGTGGGCCTTACCTTCAGCTTAGTTTTCATTTTCAGACGATATGCAGCCAAGCCAGGCCAAGTTGACCCCTTTTCCCCACTGGCATATTCGAGCAGAGCCAGCACGTGACCCCCACGGCACAGGTGGTTACTTACCGGCTTGTTGCCGAGCAGAGCCAGCAGAATCAAACCATGAAACTCGAAACCTTTGCAAGACTCCAAAGGATGGATCCGGGCCAAGCAGGATCAGGGGGCGGGGCTAATTACACATTCAAATCGCTGATGACGTCAGCGGTACGGCTCGGCTTCTGCGGTGCAAAACAAACCGGTGCCTCCCGAGCCGCGCCAGGCTGGCTGGGCCCCAGCGTGGCTCGGTTGTGCAGTGGAGAACACGAGGTAGTTGTGTCCCCACGAACCCTGTGGCCCTCATCCAGCTGTCCCACTTCCTGCACTCCTCGCTCTCCTCTACACCACTTCCCCACGGCTCGCGTTGTCAGGATATATTTTTTAAACTATTAATCATTGTTATTTTACCAGGTAAGGCGCCCTGAGTTATGTAGCTCTTTTTTAGAAGCGACCTGGCCACGTAGGATAGCTCAACAACGTGGCTTTATCGCGTGGAACTGTATGTTTCCAAATGTGGACGGAAAAACCGGAAGACCCAGAGAAAAATCCACGCGACCAACGGGGAGAACATGTAAACTCCAAATATACAGGCATCAGGGTCCGATTCGAACCCACGACCTCCTGTATACCAGGCGAGGGAGATAACATTTTGCCACTGCGGCGCGACACGTTTCCCTTCCACCCCCCAAATTAATTCTAGCTGTGCCATCGATGTTAGGAGACATCTGGCACTCTCGCAGGGGGGCAGTGCATCACTCCATGTTGGACACACGCCCACTGAAGCAGATAATATCACGGAACTGCTCTGAAATCTGTAGGGACCTCCACTGCACACTTGGGTGGACTTTGACCCACCCTGATACCGAGAAAAGTTTGCATTACGCGACGGTCAGACCAACATTTCATTTCGCACAGACCCAAATTTAATTACGTGCATTTTTGCGCTGCCAATGGCGACTTGATTTCGACCATCAACTCACAAGTTGTTTGTAATCGTGGGCAGCCGCCCAGACTTAAGCCCAGGATCTCAACAGTGCCAGCTCAACGCTCTGACCTCCACCCAGCCACTATGGTCAAGAAGCGATCTAACAAACAAATAAGAACACGTGTTAGACAAAATGTAACAGTCATATGTTCACCATCATCATCAGCAGCCATGGTATATCCATTGCTGGATGGAGTTCTCTGAGATAACCATCATATCTTAAGGTCCTGCAATGCAACAATCCATCTGGCTCAGGGGTCGGCGACCAAAATAACAAGAAGAGCCAATTTTTTCGAACGTGCTAAAAACTCCAATATTTAAAGAGCCACAATGTGCGTGGTGAATACGGTGGTCCTTCATTAATAACGTCATGAAGCAGTGCTCAAAGAGCCCCATGCGGCTCTGGAGCCGCACGTTGCCAACCCCTGATCTAGCCGATTCCATCACTCCATCTCCATGGCGGACGTACTATCCGGCACGTTCCCTCCTTTTGCTGCCACCTCGATCGTTAACGTCCCTGACCACGAGCCGTCATCGAGTTCAAGCAACATGCCCTGCTCAATCCGACGTCCCTTCACGGTCCACAGGAAGTCCCTAGCTTGTGTACGGTCTCAACTGCGGCTCGTCGTACGGAGATCCAGTGCAACACCCTCCGTTACAGATGGCAGCAACTCACATGCCACATGCTTCTCAGTTGTAATGCTCACTCTGCCTTATGAACTCAACCCCATGTTAAGACGCACGTGTTACCGGATGGGCAGCAGGTTCATATACCCTCGTTTTAAAAGCTGTTATTATGCTTTGCGGACTCCCCATCCAGCGTTAAATAACATATTGCAATGCTCGGTACATGCTGCCCTCGTTAATACCATACAGATTGTTCATACTTGCTTGTTAAGATTCACACAATGCTTGGGCCGCTTAATTCCACGAATATGTACAGTCTTGGGAATATACACACTTGGCACAAGATTGCAGATGGTATTGCAAAGAGTGCAGCAGCAATATTTGAGCGCATCAAACATTCCTTGGCATGGCCTTAGGTGAGAGCCCATGAAAGATGAAAATGTAATCTATCATCTGCGAGACAGGCCGGGATAAAATGAATAATCGAGGAATATGCCAACAACATGCTCGTGAGCGTATGTGTTCTAAGGACACATTAAAACCTGTACTGTACCGCATTATTGTAGGGTTTTGAGCAGGGCACCGCTGGGGAGGAGGGTAAATTAGATAGCGTTTGCTGTGTTCGTTTCATTTTAAAGGCTAAACCCTTAAATGCTACACCGCACTGCACAATTACCATTTTACACACGCCTATGGGTCGAATTTTAGAATAAGACTTACATTGTACTGCGTGTAAATTGCTTGATTTGATAGATGACATCCATTTATTGTATTATCCAGCAATGGAAATAGATTGCAGTTGTATCTGTACACCGTGTAATTGTATGCTCAGTAGTATCAAAGACAGAGTAAGATCGAGTCTGCGGCCTTTTACAATCATCGTAATAAATGTTGTGTTTTGGGTTTGATCGGGTAAATATAAACGTGTCGTTAAACCACCGCCACCTGACAGCCAATTAGTAAGGTTTGTCACGAAAACAAAACATGCCATTTAGTTGCTATTTCAGTGTTGGAGGGTAAACCCACCACATTTATAATTTGAGTTGCAACGTTCTGCTGGTAATTACAACCAGCTTCATCGGGCGATTTTGCCTTTATCATGAATAATATTGGCTGTGAAAGCCTACGTTTTAACATCAGTGAACTTCATATCTGAATTGCACCGATGCCTCTGTAATTAGCGCAAAGGAATAGACATAATCTTGGTTGTTCAAGGATCTGAAGGGAAAACAAGGGAATTAGGGTCCCAGCAAAGTACAAGTCCCATAGTTGATTAAACTTGAGTTTTGTGAACTCGTGAAATGAACTTTGTTAAGTGGCACCTGTCATGCACGCTGTAGAAGCGAGAATGAAGCATTAACGGCCCACTCACTTACAATCTAGGCGCGATACCCATCTCTGCTCACGTAAAACTAATATGGTTTATGTGCTTCAACAAATGTCAAAATTTCCTTCGAGAAACGTGTATCCGTATATTTCATGGTGTTAAAATACAGCTGGCAATGACAGTTTGTCTTGCGGTATTTGGTGAGGTTGCTTCGTTAATATATTTTCACAACACTACTTTTCATATTTAAAATAATATTTCAGCGCCTCAAGCATGTCTACGGCTCGGAATCAGGTGAGAAGCAATGGAGATAAAAAAATGTTTAACAATTCTTCTGTGAGTCAAGCCAGGGTGTTAATAAACCAGAGATTGTATATCAGCTTTACATGCTTGTGGAGCGTTTGTTGTTCTAAGGACATATTGCACCTTATTCAATGGTGACATACTATGTTACTGTTCTATATTATGTTTCTGAACAGTGCTTCGTGGCAGGTAAATGAAAGGATTCCGTTCCGTGTAATTAGTACGGTATGACCACAGCAGGCGTAACTAAAATAGTGAAACTTGGATTATCTGGGGAAGGATTTTTCGGATTATTTTTCCGGAGTTACCAGGAAGTGTTCGCCATAGGTGCTACATTTAAATTTTTGGGGGGATGATTGTGGATAAGAGGCAGTATTTTTGTGTCGAATTGGGTAATTTCTCCAATCCACAACTGTGGTCATCTGCTAACCACAGCTCCCACATCAACGTAGATAAGTTTCACTGAAGACAAAATCAAAAGAATGAGTTGTGTTCTATAGGCGGATCATAAAGGCATCAGCTAAAATGGCAGAATATTAAGAACTTAAGTCATTATTTTTCACATGGATGTACAAAAGAGTTTATTCTAATACTGCAAGTCACATAGATGTTTAAGAAAGACATTTTAACTTTGAATGCTACATTCTGGCAGTGCCCTCAGTATTCAAATGTGCTAAATGCTGTTGACTTCGCAATTTTGTATTTAAAAAAACCCTCCACCTTATCTTCCAGATTCATTGTGGTTATGGAATAAAAAAAATGGTAAAAAAAACTTGCACAATTAGACATTTTACTAAAGATAAAATTAGCTCATCGTCCTACAGCGATCGATACAATTAATACCACTTTGTGAAAAGTCAAGGGGCGGGCTGGAGAACATGTCCGAGTGGTAGAAAATGTCACTCGTTGCGTTCGAGCCTGGTGACCACCTTGGTTAATACTGGCGGGTGTTTTAGCCATTAATACATGCCATCTGCTTTACAGACTGGACGTTAAAGATCCTGTGACATTAAAAAGCAAGCCATGTGTGCCAGCATCATGGTTCAAATGTGATACATTATTTAATTGGGGGAGAAGAAATTAACACGTAGCAACGTTGTTTCCTACTGGACGACCAATGCATATTTGCAGGCCGATGCTGCGCTCATCTTCTCTGCACAGGCACAGCTGCCACTGGGGGTCCCCTTGGCTAAACTGCAGCAGGGCATTGGAGTAGTTGAGATAAGATCTGGCCCAAGGTGCTTTGAGTTTCCAAGGCATACAAGCCCAGGTAATCCTCGTGTGATGTGAGTCTTTGATCGACTCAGAACCACGAAAGCTGATTTTTTTTTAAACATGTTAATTCGAGCTATATATTTTTTTCTAGATAGATAGACATACAATGCCACCTTCATATATGTCTCTCCACATGAAAACTACAAGTATTTTTTCACAAACCCATAGGCCCCACAGCCTTCTGGGAGTGTGCAATTTCGGCAGCAGTGTCTCATCAGCAGCAGTCAGGCTTGTATACATGTTGAACTGCCAGATGTTATGGAAAGCACCACCTCTTTAAGATACATCCTAATTTGATTCAAAATGATATATAAAATAATGCCTCGAGTTTCCTGGCTGGCTGCTGGCTGGGCTCCTCTCCACCCCGACAACAATTCTGTTGTGAGTGGCTGATGAGGGCCGTTGCTACCGAAACTAGCTGGGTGACTGGCTAAACGGTGTTTCCCGTGTAACAAATAAACGTTGAGTTGAAACGGTGCAAGACATTTAATATGTAGCGACACCGAAGCGGTGTGAGTATCGAATACGGAAGAACGAGTGTTCGTTTAAAATTGCTCTAACTTTTCAATTTGTATTCATGGAATGGAATTCTTTCACCGGCATATTCTTTAAATTCTGGAAAATAATTAAAAAAACGTATAATACATATCTTGGCATTTTATTACGTAAAAAATGTTTTAGTGCTCCGAATACAGGATTGTGAGAAGAGCATGAACATCGACGGCTGTCTCTTATTTTCTGTTAAACAGCAACAGGTTCAAACACTCGCGAAAATCACAAAAATGTAAATAAATCTTTAGCTGCACTGCCCTCTACTGCCCATGGCACGCAAATTTGTGAAAGTTGAAATGTTTCTCCTGACGTCTCTTTCCATGTTTGCACTGCCCCTTTTCAATGCGCGTGTTTAAGATCTAAACTAAAACACGGGGCTTACTTGCACCCGCACCTAACTTTTTTCTGGCGCCTTTTGCTCTCACATTTGAATTGTTTTTGATCCGCGTGTGTTTTTGTTTACGACTCTTACACACTCTTTGGTTCTTTCGGTAAAGTCGCGTAGGTGAAAATAAATAAAAATAAAAATAAAGACTAAAATAGAAACAACTAACCTAAATCACGACGTTTCGGAAGCAACACAAGCTTGGCACGGATTCGCTTTTTGTACGACGCGAAAGAAGCGAAAACTTCACCGCGAACACAAAAGCCGTGACGTCACTGAGTACCGTCAGTGGTGACGTCACGGCGGCGCAGGGTGACGTCACCGGGGTGACCCCGGCAGCAGCAGCAGGAGGAGGCGGAGATGGAGGCGCCGGGGAAGGTGAGAGAGGGGATGAGGCGGAGGGAGCTCGCGTGTTTACTGTTTGGTGGTGGTGGTGAAGTTGGTGGTGATGGTAGTGATGGTGGTGGTGATGGTGGTGGTGATGGTGAAGTTGGTGGTGATGGTAGTGATGGTAGTGATGGTGGTGATGATGGTGATGTTGGTGGTGGTGATGTTGGTGGTGGTGATGTTGGTGGTGGTGGTGGTGATGGTGGTGGTGGTGGTGATGATGATGGTGATGATGGTGGTGATGGTAGTGATGGTAGTGATGGTGGTGATGATGGTGATGTTGGTGGTGGTGATGTTGGTGGTGGTGATGTTGGTGGTGGTGGTGGTGGTGATGGTGGTGGTGGTGGTGATGATGGTGATGATGGTGATAATGGTGATGGTGATAATGGTGATGGTGATGTTGGTGGTGGTGATGATGGTGGTGGTGATAGTGGTGTTGGTGATGCTGGTGATGTTGGTGATGGTGGTTCGCGCGCCGTGCTACGAACCAGGCGAATCGAGTTCGAGTCGCGCTCGCTCTGCCGTGACCATTATCATCTGAACCTCTGACGTCGACTCATCCTCACACGAGCACTGTACCCCCGGTGTGCGGTGTAAACAGTGTCGTAAACAGTCGCCACTGGGGAGACAAAGGCGGCCGGGCGTGGTGCTGGACCCCCCCCCCCCCACCCCCTTTTGAGCGCCGTGCCGGCCTTCGTAGGTTGCGACTCGCCCCCCACAGTTCTCTTAAGAGCCCCCCACAGTTCTCTCAATGGGCGACACGGGGGCAGGGATCGTTGTCTTTGATGGTTTATGGCTGGAGTTGTAAAGGGAATGGGGTTACGACCAGGGCCGCCCTATCACCGCAACTGTACACACGGTGGTGTAGCGCCGAAAGCCATTATAGTAACCACAAAACAACGTTAGTGTGAGTACTCTGTACACACACAACTCACACACACTCATTACCTGTTAACCCCTTATCAGTGCCCTACCTTATTGCAGACCAATTCAGACATTATTGGTCACCCCGTGCCCTTTGTAGATCTCAACGTTCATCCTACACAGTCCCGTCGCAAGGGAGAAACACAAACAAATAGACACAATTGTTGTTGCCTCTATTGAAACGCCGTATGGACTTTATAAAACTCTATTTCCCTGTACAATAATTCGGGGGGGGGGGGGGGGGAACCCGCGTGGGTGAACAGAAATGAACAGTACACCGTGTGAAGTATTTGTGTTACCGTCAAACACAAATGATGTACATACACACCACAGTTCATTATAACCACACACAACCGTTAAACAACAGCAAATGGGTTATTATGACGCTAAATTATACATTACCTATAGTTTATTATAACCACTGCTTTGTGCAACACTTAGAACCTGTACGAAACACGAGCAACTTCACTAACAGACTAATCATCTACACTAACAACGTATGTACAGTATGTTGAACTTCTTTCACACCGTACGTAGCCAACCGTGCTAATCGGAGGTGCGACATCTACATGACCCATCACACTAATACCATCTAAACTAACACCCACCATCCATACGAACACCGTCTAAGCCTTCTATCCTCTCGCGCGTTCTCTTCCCCTTTGGCTGATATTCCATGGGCAGTCTTGATCATCATCCCCTCCTCGTCATACTACCTGCCCAAGCTCACTTAAAATAAAGGATTATCCCATGCAAGTGTTCCCTCCGAGTCTAAACGCAAATTTCCAGGAACGCATCCCACTTTTTCCACGGCGTAACATTCTGATTAAACTTTTTGTAAATAACCTTGTGACTGATCAATGTCTCCTGACCCACATCCTTATGGTTCTTTGCATGATCATGTTTACTTTTCCCAAAAAGCATTTCAACGCGCTCGCACGCAATTCATAATCGATTGAAACAAAACGCAAGAGTGGAACACGATTCCATCCAATAATGAGATACACTAACAAGGACAGCCACTTTGGAGATACTCCAGCCAAAGTTAATGGTAGAAGATGTAGATTTGAAGCTTTCGTGACTGCAGGAATCCATACTCTTTGCTTCTTTCGGTAAAGTCACGTAGGTATAAAATTTAGTTTAGATGGTGTTAGTGTGATGGGTAATGTAGATGTACCTCCGATTAGCGCGGTTGGCTACGTACAGTGTGAAAGAAGTTCAACATACTGTACATAAATTGTTAAAATATACCTACGTGACTTTACCGAAAGAACCAGAGAGTATAGGTAGAAGATGTTTCGGAAAAAATATTATGCAGAAAGGCCAACATGAATTTGAAGAAATATTAACCATGCAAGATTGGCTTATAATTGTTATATAATTAGTCAATATAACTTTCAAAAGGCTGCAACAGTGTTTTTTTTATCGCACTGCGCTGTGAAAACCCAGTGAACAGAGTTGAGTTCTTGGCCACAGCTAACATCATTGGTGAATGATATTCAAACCATTCCTTGGCTTCCCCCTATGTTGACTCGACCTTAATACCCAGTGTGTAAAAATAAAAATCAGCACTAGGAAGAAGACAAAGATGACCGTGCCTGGTTCTGGCTACAACACTTCTTTGTGCATTGTGTGTAGTCCCTGAATAGGCGCTCGCTATTAGCACTTGCCTTTTTGTTTATTATTTAATGTGGGGAGCTGGTGAAGTTATTGGTGCCCTGCACTGCAGCATGGATGGATCAAGGTTACGTTCTTGCCAGGAATAACATCAGCGTCGTGTGTCATCTGTCTTGGCGCCCTCAGAGTCTCACTGAGCCATAAGAGAAACTTAGCCTGGTGCTGTATGTAACCAGCAGCAGCAGCAGTACCGGAGGGATATGTCAGAAGGCGTGATGTTGGCCACATCACATCACTCCATCGCGTGCAGTGCCGGCTTGAAGGACTCAATTAGTTACATTAGTGCCCCCCCAAGACAGAGCATTCATGAATGTCATATAAATTATCGTCCATGGGCAATATTGCCAATAACGAAGATAACTGTTGTAACTAGAATGACTAAACTAAAGTAATTTTAATCTTGATTTGAAGCTTTCGTGACTGCAGGAATCCATTCTGTTTGGTTCTTAATTTTACCAGGTAGTGGCCACTGAGGTATATAGCTTTTTTTCAGAAGCGACCTGGCCACAAATGATAGCTTAACAAAATGGCGTATTGTGTTTAAATTTATAGCATCCAAATACTTTAAACGCGTGATTTTGATTGTAAATGTGGAGGGAAAAACCGGAGGATCCCGAATAGAAATCTATGCAACCACGGGGAGAACAAGCAACTATACAAGTGTAGTGAGCGTAAGTAGCGCAGGAGACGTGGATGGAGGCAACACGTATTTATTAACAAGAGCTACGATACAGCACGTAGCGAACCCTCACACTTGAAGGGGTAACGGCCCCTTCACCCGATTCTACTAGAAGATGTGTTCCTCAGCTAACGTTCCTCGTTAGCTCCTACTACACCCCTCTATCTCAGACCATCCTAGTGGAGGCTAACTGACCTGGCCCAGCTTCGGCTCACTCGAGTCTGGCCCTCACAAGGACACAGACCTCGCTCTCTGAGGTCGCCCCTGGCTTGCCCTGCTCAGCTCTTATAAGAACTGCGAGACAGGGGAGTAGTCCCAGGGCTAGGCTAGTCGGTCTTCAATCTTTACTGGCTCTTCCTTCTCTTCTGGCTCCAACGACTGCCTTGAGCTCTCTCTCACCGCCTTATATACCCAACCCTCCCCCGAGGGGCGGAGCTGTGTGAGGGATCACAGCCACAGCCTCCACACAGCCCCCCAGGGTGGTGACCATTTGCGGACGTTGATGTAGACACCCCCAACGTAACAGCTCGCCACACCCCGTTACGTAATACCTTTACACAGGCGTCAGTCAGGATCAAACTCATGACGAGGCGAGGTAGTTAGCATATCGCCACCGCAGTGCAGTGGTATTCACATGATACACAGCATAATAGCATTATGCTGTGTGTAATATTACAGTAACACTGATAAAACATGGAATTTAAATTCCACTTACTCGCAGTTTTTGCCTATCCACTGCAATCAGATGAAGAGTGTTACCAATAAGGAATACAAAACCCGTGCCTTTGCTTGCGAGGATGCGAGTGTATCACTCTAATTATTCGACGGGGTTGCGCGAGATCGATGCTGCTGGGACATCGCACATAGGAACACGAACTTCGAGCCTGGGTGGCTGTAAGAATCCGCACATCAGCGTCAAGGAGAGGTGGAGGCAAGGCCAGTCTACCCCACCGCCCTCCCTCCATCCCCTGTGCTTGGGCACACGACAACCCTCGCGTCTTAATGCATCTTTAATCTGCGGCAGGTGCAGTCAACGGAGCAATCAAGGGTCTGTCATCACTGCCTGCCGCAGTGGCATGGAGCCGTTTGACCAGCTTGCATGATTCGCGGGAGAGATTAGCTTCCATTAATAAGTATATTTAAAGTAAATTGCATGCAGTTTCACCAGCTGAATTTTGTTTTGTTACCAAAAAAGTCTTTTGAGTATTACAAGTCATGGGTTCGAGCACATATCTGTGCCATCTAAAGTATAAAATCTTTAGTCGTACTGTATTGACTTTTTTTTAGAGAGCCATGAGCCGTATCTCATTTAACAAGGTTATCATAATGCACTGCTCAGGGCCATTGAAAGAGAAATACCTTCAAAGTTTAACTACTGCAAGTAGTATACTACCGATGAAAATATCTATTTAGGGCCCGTGGACTAAGGTATGAGGAAATGCACTTCACTGCTGGCCATAACACTCACTGCATAATGTAGCCATGCAGATGTTTCAATGTTATTGCACTCAAATTGTGTTCTACAAATTGTAAATGTATAGACAATGAGATAAAGAGTAGTTATGGATTCATCCTTTTTCTAGGCCCCATTTTTTTCGTAGGCCCCATTTCGAATTTATTTTCAAATTTAACTTGAGTGAGAACTCAATATCTTTAACCGTTTATGCATGCAATAAAAAGGATAATTCCAAATATAAAACTTTGAAATTTAAATTAAAGTTCCATTGGTAAAAAAAAAA
>CM025631.2:1772224-1791356 GCA_014621495.2 Entosphenus tridentatus
GATCACAACACACACAAGCGGTCGTCCGCTTGTGTTGTGATCGAAACGTCGTGGTTTTTATATTGATTTTTTTATCTGCGTGACTTTACCGAAAGAAACAAAGAATATGAATTTCTGCAGTCATGAAAGGCTTAAGTCAAAAGTATATTTGGGTTTTGATTTTAGCAAAAGTCATGTCACCATAAAAATGACGTGAGGACACCACAGGTCAATCCACAACCATTTGGTTTGGACAATCCAAATTGTAGTATTTAGTCCTTATTTTTAGATATTCCCAGTTAATCATAAAATTGAGAAACACCCTGAGTTTAACATTTAGCTTTTTCTCAATAGACACATTTTTTTTGCGACATTGCACAATATTTTATATTGTGATTCGTTCGAAAGTGAATTATTTTCCTTTGTAAAAATCAAGGAATTTAACAGCTGGGATCCGAACCTACGACCCAATCTCAATGGGAAGTATTTACCCCATTACACCGTCGTAACACTGGCCAGCTTGAGTTATTTTAACCACATCTGTTAATAATTTGGGCTAAAGAGTGCTTTGTATATTTGTCAATTTGCCTGTACGACCATGTTAATACTTTGGCTTGCATGTCTTCGCTGTAGCCAGAGTTGCAGGGCAAGGCGTGTGGGCCAGCGCGGAGCCTGGTGCGCATGATCGGCACGCACCTACCTCTCAAGCCCTGCACCCGAGCCTTCATACAGGTGCCCCCACTGCTATTGTATTTACGTATGTATGTTGAATTCCTTTCGCACTGTGCTCTAACCGCACCTCTAATTAGCACGGTTGGCCACCTAGAGTGCGAAATAATTTCAAGATACATACTTGTATCACATCAACGCTGCGCCATCATTGGCTTCACCCGAGCCCTACTTGAATCCCACGCACTCTTGCTGGGTGGCATGAGCAGCGGCAAAATTCTGCACGCAAAAAATCCTCCATTGGGCAGCACAGGGATCACAAAATGGAGACATTTCTAGATTTTTTTGAAAATGGCCTTTATTCTGCCAAAAAGTGGTGGAGCGATAGCCAACATAGTTGCATAGACTGGGCCTTTGTACTTTGTGCAAGTCTTCTGCAGATCTTTGCCGGTTATCATTAGATCATTATGGTTATGTAATATGGTGCGTTTTTTTTTTCAGATTTTCAAAAGTTAAAGTTCTACCACATTTAAATCTTGGCAGTCTTAGTTTTAAACGTTTTGAAATGTCTTATTTTGATACAAGTTGATACAACATAATATACATTTTATTTATCAACACTTATTATTGGCCAAGTCATTTTCCATTTTAGGTTCATCAATAACAGACAAATGGTTTCCTTTGAGCAACATTTGAATCAGATTCTCGTTGCAAGGTAACATTGACAACTCCCTACAAACTTCAAACCTGTAAATGAGAAAACGAATCTGCAACAGAAACAAACAAAATTGGGGTGGAAACAAATATATTTCACAATGAAAGGTGTGCATTAAATGCACAAAAAGCCAAATGTCCATCCAGCACTTTTGAGCCGATGGTCTGCATAAGTAGGAGAGGTTTTGTAATTACAATGCACACTTGTGTGTGTGGCTAAATATATCCCTACAAAGTACAAAATGTTCGCTGGAGAAAGGTTTCCAAGTAACAGATAATACCGATGTTGTATTTCCATATTTTACCTGTATAAAATAATTTATTAAGGTGTACAAAAATTTTGCCCCGAGCTGAATTCCTCTAAATGTGCATTAATCTAGATGTTTGTTTACATTTACCACTGCTTGACGACACGAGACTGGTTTATCTTGGCTGGTCATTAAAATGTCACATTCAAGTTTCATTGCTTTTGGCTTTCGTGCAGCAATGTCGTATGAACACATTGAAACACCCATTTAGATATTAGAAACTGTATGATTAATCTCCATTTAGATGTGCTCAGTTGTGACCAATGGATTCTACATGGTGGTTGCATTCACCACTGAATCATTTGCACAGAATGAGCTGTTGCATTTTTGCAGCTGTCTGCCAGGTAGTGTGGGCAATTACTAAAGTGCACCATGTGCTATAAATTGTACATCTAAATAACTTGTATGCAGTCCAGATAAAAACGTCTGTCGGCAGCAACTTCGATGAAAGCACATTCTGTCCTGTTGACCATGAGTTGAAGGTATCATTCTGCCAAGTTATATGGTCAGAGCCCATGTTTGCTCTGTATATATTTAACAAAATCATGGGTGTGTTACAAAATACAACACCAGGGAATAAACCTCGCCCACAGATGGTGGCCAACCAATCAGGTCCCGGATCCCTCTGACGTACATGCGTGTACACGTGTATGGCAGAGTTGGTCTGTTTATCATGTAGGCTTTCGCGACCAATATCCATAAGAGGTTTTTTGGGTTAGATCGCGTGAATATATAAATGTATCGTTAAAACCCGCCACCACCCGACACAGCCAACTAGTAAGGGTTGTCGCGTAAACAACATGCCAATTTGTCACTAGTACAGTACACCGGTGTGTTTGAGAGCCAAGCCACAACATTTACAATCTGAGTATGACGTTTCGCCAGTAATTACAACTAGCTTCATCAGGCGACAGCCAAATTTGTGGTGAAGTCTGTTTCGTTCCTTATATAGAGGCGTAGATGTGGTGACCACACTTCTGCGCTCTTGCGCCACGTGGAGGGGGGGGGGGATTACTGAGGCAGAGGCGTAGCTAGGGGGGGGCAGGGGGGTACATATGTCCCCGGGCGCCAAGGTAAAGGGGCGCCAAAATGAGGCTTACAACGTTACATTATAACTTATTGCGGCAGGCGCGGCAGCCTGAAACTACTGCACAAATCTACACCTCAACCTAAAAGTTTATATATCCCGCCACACACAGCCTACATGTCATGTAATTACATTTTGGTACGCGCGCCTATTAAGAACTTACATGGAAGAACGTCCCAAACAACAGACAGGCGCAGTCTTTCAGCCTTAGTCACTGGCCTGTTTTTTGGTGGCGGAAACTACGACGGCCTGAAACACGCTGAAGTGCACGATCAAAAGCTGTTAAAGCTATCTATGAAGCACTGGATGAACTAGTAGGGCTGCTAGACAAATTATCGGAGGACGTAACTATGACGCCTGAAACCAGAAGTGATGCAGAACAGTTACAGGCATGCGTATTAAATTTTAACTTCATAGTTTTATTACATTTCTAGAATGTCATTCTTGGAAAAATTGATCGTGTTCAGAAGCGCTTACAGGATCCTACTATAAATATCAAGGAAATGGCAATTGATCTTGAATCTTTGAAGCATGAATTTGTCAAGCATTGTGATGATTTGAGCCAAGTTGCTGTAGAAAACGCCAAAACAAGATGCACAGTCTGCATGGGGGATCGATGTGGACAGAAGAATTGGGCGACGTCGGAAGATGCCTGGAGAACTGGCAAGAGATGCAGGACTTTCAGCAGAAGAAGAAATTGTGCGCGTTATGAAGAGTGTATTTTATCGACTTCAACAGGAGATGTCAACACGGTTTTTTCGACTAAAAGACCTGAAAACAAAATTTTGATTTCTGCTGGACGTCAAAACTCTTCTATCCCACACAGATGTCGATGCAATTCGTCGAAATTGCACAGATTTTGGAAATGTCTATGACACCGACATCAATGGCCACAAACTATTCACAGAAATTGGAGATTGCAAAATGCTGCTCAGTAACCGGAATGAAGTTCTACCAGAAACTCCTTTGGATTTTCTTGGTTTTATTGTGTTTTATGGAGACGACATATTTCCAAATTTGCGAATTTCACTGCAAATTTTTATTAACAATAGCAGTTTCAATTGCAAGCTGTGAGCGGTCGTTCAGCAAATTGAAACTTATTTTGTCGTATTTGCGGGCTTCAATTGGACAAGATCGTCTCAGCAATCTTGCTCTTCTTAGCGTTGAAAGAGAAACATTGGAAAAAACAGATTTTGATTACGTGATTGACCAGTTTGCGACAGTGAAATCAAGAAAAATTTATCTTTTGTAGACTATGTCAACCAGTCTACGACAGTGACTTGAGTGAGCCATGTAATATAATTTCTATAAATTTGCTTCTTTAAATACAATGTTTCATTAAAATTTAAATTGTTATTCCTTATTCGATGTAATATGAAAATGTGATTAAATGGGGGGGGGCGCCAATTTTATAGTTCGTCCCCGGGCGCAAGATATCCTAGCTACGCCTCTGTACTGAGGTTTGTCCGCCTGTCTTCAGAACATTGCTTGGGCTGGCACTTTCCCACCATTCTGCCCTTCTCACCACAGCCAGCATTTTACCACTTGAGCAACCCAAGTTGTGTTTTTTTTGGAGGACGCTTATCAACTCCCATTTGATGAGAGATCACTTGTTCACCTCCACCGTGTGAAATCCCTTGCATTATCCGGCCGGCTCCCTCCCCCTGTGTCGAAGCCTAGACCAGGGGTTGGCAACCTGCAGCTCCTGTGCCACGTGCGGCTCTTGAAATTTTAAAATAATCGCCGCTCTTGTTATTTTGGTTGGCGACCCCTGGCCTAGACTCTACTTGTCAACCCCTTATCAGTGTCTACCTTATTACAGACCAGTTCAGATTTTTTTGGTCACCCTGTACCCTTATAAATCTCACCGTTCATCCTGCAAAGTCCCATCAGAATGGAGAAACACAAACCAACAGACAATGTTTTTTTGCCCGTATTGAAACGGCTGTTCGCTGTATGGACTGTACAGCAATATGGGTAAACTATATGGGTTGACAGGTATGTAGTCTAAATACCTCTCTCTTTCCCTATTGTAATTGAGAGCTGTCCAACACAACAACAACAAACTCACATTCATTAACACTGTGGTCTTGAAAAGAAAAAATATATAAGAGGTGACGTTTCAGGCAATGACCCTTATGCACAGCACGCATGCCAGAGAGGGAGAGTAAAAAAAATATCGGGTCTGTTGGCAAAACACAACTCTTATGCCCGTATAATACAGGCTGGGACATTCTTCAAACTTGCAAATGAAGAGCCCAAGCTTCTCTGACATCAATGAAATGACGTTGACGATCATGCTCGGAACATAACCTTTGTAGTAGTACGAGACTCTGGAACGGAATCTGAAGGAAAACTAATGATGTACACGTACGTCATCGGAATGGGAAAGAGTTAAACCCATCATTCATGCCTCGCAAAGCGTTTCACGCCGTATGTGTATTTCGCGTGCCGTGCCGCAGACGGCGTTAATTTCTTAGCATGTCGCTTGTCCAACAGTCAGCGGGCACGTGCAGCGTGAATCAACTGGGTGACCAGCGATGAATCACGAGATTATTTAATTCGTTCAAATTTGCGTGCACGATATTTCCGTCTTACCAAAACTTACTAAAAACTGGACGGCGCTACGTTTCAAACAAATAACTTTAAACTTTCATCTTTACTTAAACTTTTACTCAACAGCTACGACATACTGGTACTGTTAGGAGAGTAATTAATGCGTGCCATATGTGGTTAAACCTTTTCCAGAACTCTTATTTTAGAGCAGAGACGATTGACATTGAAATAAAAGTTAGTGCTTTCACACTGCGAGAATAAAATAGCACCCAAACACTGAATTTGTTCCATCTTTCGTGAGTTAGGGTAAAAAATGTAGACTTGCACGGAGCTAGTGTAGCAAGGATATCTTTTTTTTATCTCAATAATAAGTCTACCATCTCGTGGATGTATCTGGGTTATCATTTATTCACTTCACATTGTTTCGCAAAATTTCACTGATGTAGGCTACAGAATAATTATACATTTCTATACTTGTTTTTTTTCGTTATTTAAATGCCATTGTAAACTTTATTATTTCCCAGGTTATAGTTTCCCAACAGTATTGTCAACGTTCAACCCACCTTGCTTAATAACACGTTGAACTGTTGCCTTTTACGCCTGTCACAGACCGCTGGGAAGGATCAAGACATCCAGCAGTTAAATGCCAGCCCAGAGGAAGACCAGGACGTGCCTTCATTGGCAGATATCATGTGGATAATGGACGATGAGGGCGAGACCTTTAGCAGACTCCGGTGAGGCTCTAAGTTCAACATCTGGTTTTGGGTACAAATCGGAAAATCTTTTGCATTGTGGAAATTGTCCCACCTTGCACAGCTTGTGTACGCATCTGGCACATTGTACGGCATTGGCAGTTAAGTTCTTGGTAGCGAAGAACGGTAATTTTCCCCCGTGGCATTTTTTGCCACTGGTAGGTTTTCCACGAACTGCAATTTAGACGAAAATTAGAGCATTGAGATCCTTCACAGTTTGCCATGGAAACACCTTTTGAAGCAAATAAGAGAACAACTTGACACCAATGTATTGCCTTTAAATAATGATCTACCTTATTCGGAAAGGAAATTAGCATATTGTATAGCATTTTTATTATTTCATGTATATGCACTGCTATGCGTTTGTAGATTATAAATAGGTTGTATGGAAAATGAGCGTGCCCATTGAGATTATCTTGCACCATAGCCCCCGGTATATTTTGTTCCACTTGGACCAATCGTTTTAGGAGCGGGTTTTTGAGATGCGTTACAGTATATAACAAAGTCCAATACTATGGTCACCCTTCTCTAAATCACCGGTGCTCTTAACTGAGTAAAAGTCACGTGTTAAAGCGTTCGCTAAATAAATCTTAAACGAGCCATGGGGCAGTGTCCATCCTTTTTGTGATGAAAAGTTCATGTTGGCATGCCAGCGGCATGGATAATAGTCCACAAAAAATTAATATTTTTGCTCGTGACTCTTAAGTTGATAATTTCAATTCTTCGTAAATTCTTACGGTTGTTACTTATCCATAAGAGGTTTTTTTGGTTAGATCGCGTAAATATAAATGTGTCGTTAAAACCCGACACCGCCCGACACAGCCAGTTAGTAAGGGTTGTCACGTAAACAGAACGTGCCAATTCGTCACTAGTACAGCACACACATTGTAAATGTTGTGGCTTGGCTCTCCAACACACCGGTGTGCTGTACTAGTGACGAATTGGCATGTTCTGTTTACATGACAACCATTACTAGTTGGCTGTGTCGGGTGGTGGCGGGTTTTAACGACACATTTATATATTTACACGATCTAACCCAAAAACTTCTATTATGGATGATATTGGTCGCGAAAGCCTCCTACGTGTTAGATTGTTACTTATGTCAAGGCCTAAAATCAGGCCCTCACTCCTAAATTGTTGGAAGAGGTCAACTATTTTTTGATTCGCCGCAGTTCCATTAAGAACAACCAATTAATGTCTCGTAATCAACTTTCACATTTGAGATATGGATGTTGTTGGTACACCATGAGCTCATGTGAATACATTTTTACAGCATCTTAGAATACAGTATTGCACAATTCATCGATTACCCCAGGTGTGGTAAACAGTCCCCTATATTACATTTTACACATACATCTGTGCAGGCCACGAGGCAATTCAGTAGCCAGTATGTGGCATAAATGATTTCGAAATGAATTGTAAACTTACTCTGTGTGCATAATTTAATAATTAATATATCCCATGTGAAAGGTTTATCACCGTGTTAACTGAAGCACATTATACTATTTAATATAGCAGTACGGGGGGGGGGGGGTGCCATGGTAACACTTGTGCCACACGCCAAGGGCCTGGGTTCGTCGATTCCAAACTCTGACACCTTGATGTGTCGGGTTTTTATATTACGCCCCCCCGCTGAACAAGAGTTACCTTTGGGATTCTCCATTTCCTCGATAGCTACAAAAACACACGCACGGTCATTGGTGCCTTGCCCAAAAATATCCCAACGCAAAGACTCTCGTGAAAAAAAGAACAAAGTTCGACACACACGTGCCTTTCCCGGGTCAATAAGCAATTCATAATTATTCTCAAAACAATTTACAATCATATTTACCTTCTGTTGCTGCCAGGTCAGAGCTCAGGCCGGGCAAGCAGAATCGCCGCACCAACTCCCTGGCGTCGCTGCGCAAGGTTTTCTCTTCCCCGTGCATGCGTGGGCGTCCCGCGGGCGCCCAGCCCCCGCTCGCCGAGGAGGACGCGCCCTCTCACCCCCGTCTGGAGGAAGAGCTGAGCCACCTGCGCGCGCAGATTGCGCTGCTGCTCGCCTGCAAGCCGACCCTGCAAGCCTCGCCAGGCGCCGGTCCGTCGCGTGCTCGGGCCGGGGTTTGCACTGAGAGGCCTCTGGTGCTAGGTTCCGCTTTGTGTGCGTGTGCGTGCTCGCGCTTGATATCGTAAAAATGGAGCTGACTTTTCTAGCTTGTACCGCGTGTTGTTTGGCAGTATACGGCACAAGCCGAAGGCACATCGGAGAGCTAGACACAGCAAAACCACGCAGTCCTGCGCAGGAGTACAAACAGGTCCGTTGAAGTTTACTAACATTTCGCTGGTTATTTGAAATGTGGGCGATTCATTTTAAATATGATAACGTTATTTTCATGCACCCTTCAGATTATAGTCAAAACCCACGTTATGAAATCGGGCGTTTCCATGATACAGGCACTCCTTTACTTACGAACATTCGACTCACGAACTTTCAGAGATACCAACAAACCTGTCCATATGTCCAGTTGCCTGTTTTAATCGAGAATCGTAAGTTTAACCCCTGCGCAATAGATGGCATTGGTGGCATCTACATCCGCAGAACATGAAGAACCAGTGGAATCTTCATCTACAGGAGATGATACAACTTTTGTAGCCATTCCGCATATTTAGTGTACATGCCGTACAACGTGTTTGGAATCGACAGGAGTAAAGTTGGACTTAACAAATCGACTTACGAACAGACCTGAAACCTAACTTGTTCGTAAGTAGAGGAGTCCATGTTTCCTGACCACTTTGCCGTGAAGCCTCGTGCTCCATACATTTGCCATGGATCCATTTCTCACATTTCCGGTTTGATTTCAGACCACCTCATAATTTTTTGCCGGGAAAAATTACCAAGTTATCCGTCGTACTGTTTTGACAATCTCGAGACATTTCTGTGAAATGATTTTCAATATTTCTTATCAGGGGAATCTTTGAAAAAGGCCATTTGCCTCTTCATTAAATGTAGGTCATAGAGTTGTTACATTTTTTTCAAACTTGGCAGGAATTATTTCAGATTTGCCAACCTCATTTACGCACTGTCAAATATATATAAAGTATCTCATTGAATACATGATTACAGTTGCCCGTAGAAGCAGTCCAAGTGACCTTAAATCCCAGCATATAATTCATAAACAGGACTTCGTGTGAGAGTTAATTCCAAAGTTTGGGCAACTGGTAAACATTTTCCCAGTATTGCGGCTTCTAAAATTACACCGCATTGACATGTTTTGGGCAGTTTGCCTCATTCAAAGCTCTTAATCTGATTTAACATATTTTTACGTGGAGTTCAAACTGAGTGAAACACTGCCCCTTGAACCACACTATATTATTATTAACCAATACCCATGGTGATGCGCCCCATCTGCAAGCTTGCAGCTACGTGCCAATCGGTGTGGTGCCTCCTTGCCTGCTGGCATTGTTTATATCACAAACCCACATGTTGCGTATCGTCGCCTTACATTTATACAGACCATTCGTGAGTTCTAGTACCTGTTGTGTACGAGAGAGAGTGAGCACTGTTGTTCCCCAGTGATAACTCTCTACCTTGTGTTAGTGCTCATAGAAGCAGCCTAAGCAAAGCTCCATGCAGACAGAATCTATAATTAAAAAGAACGGTTCTTTTTTAAAACCACTGCTGGATGAAGGCCCCCCACAGCATGTTGATCACGTGGGTAATTTGGCCTTCACCACACTGGTCATTGTGGGTTGGTGAAGGGAGGGGCAGGACCGGTTTCTATACCACTTGCTGATGATGTTGGTCGTGGCCAGGAATCAAACCCTGGTCTCGCTGGGTTTCCTGACGATGTGCGTTAGCGACTATTCTACCTCCAGACTAAGTTGATCGTAGTTCTAGTAATGTCTTAAAACGTGAAATCGCCACAGATCACACGTGAAGGTTTCCTTGGAAAGACGTGCGATGTTAAAGGATTCCTGCTTGGATGTTGCCTGTCATTCATTCTACTATTTCAAACAAATGCTTTATCCATAAAAGCCTCGCCGATAATCATTTGAAAAGAAGGAATGTGGGAGGCAACTATGATACCCAGAGAAACCGTGTGTAGAACTCTTAAAATACACCCTGCAAATGTGCGAACTTGATTGTACTGCCATCTCCTGGCGACTGGATTTAATTTCAGCAAACAGGCTGGGCATCGACTACACCATGGCACCTCGTTGATCTCTCAATCTCACCTCGAAAAACAAACAAATTCCAAGGAGGTATACACCCCCAAGGCTCAACAAAAAAACTTCTAACACCAACTTTGGCATCTGACAATGTATTATTTAGCTGTGTTTTGTGTTATTTCATCGATGAAAGGTGCCATGGTGTGCAGCTAATCAAGTGCATTGCACCAAGATTTCTCAATTACATTACGCCCATTATGGACTGACTGAAAATACATTTTAAACAAGGTTAATTCCCACAATCCTTTATTATTACTCCAGGAAGCCAATCAATTTAATAACCACCAAGACATCTTCAACGTACATCAAAATTTCCGAGGCGCAGGCAAGTGAAGCTGCTGTCGTTTTCCCGTTGCAATTCTAAAATCTTGTGTGAACGCCTGTGACCAATTCGCCCGGAAAGCTCCCAGTATCATATCAGAAGCCAAGCAGGTTGGAGCCTGTGTAGCACGCACGACACTGGGAGGCCCTCATCCAGCAGTGGAAAAAGCACTGTACATGCACACGAAGGCTTAACTGTAGCGTGGATGCCTTTCCCATCCCTCGCTGGACGGTGTGTGCGTGCGTGCGTGCGTGTTTTGTACAGAGGACCAATCGTGCAGCGTGCCGGCCGGCCTGGCGTGGGTTCTGGGCTCTGAGGAGCACAGTGACGAGGAAGACGAGACGCCAAACGAACACTTCGGTCCCCTGAGCAACGCTCAGCCTTACAGGTGTGTGTGTGAGCGGTAGTGCAGCGGTTAGCACACTGTGCTACGAAACCGTTGACCCGAGTTTGATTCCCGCTCATGGTTAACATCGGTGACATATCTGCACCGGTTCTGGGCCTCACCTAGGTCAACTCAGCCTTAAATTAGTATCTTGTACTATTTTTAAATATCACCACGAGGGAGATGAAGGTGGTCAGGTGTGGTGCTGGCCACCCACTCCCTCGTGTGCAGTGCCGGCCTTCATTAGTTGATCGCTCACAGCACTTGCCCCAACAGTCTTTAAAAACAATACGGGGGGAATCTAACGACTTGGTAAATAGCTCGTTTGAAGTACTTTTATAATATTCTACAGGCGTCCTTATAAAAAATCGCCCACAAACTAATTTGCCTGGGTACATCACGGATGCCAACACCCTAACCTGTGGTTTATTTGGGGGGCATGGAGGGGGCCCTCTGCCAGTGTGAATGTGGTTCTCACATCAGTAGGTTACTAACCGAGAAGTCTCCGTGGCCACCTTTGTGTTGTGTGAAGATATCTTACCTCGGATTTCAATGAGCATTGAGTGCGTTAAGCTGTGGAGAAGCTGGCATGCCACAAAGCTCTTTTGTCCAATTTTCACGGAAACCAATGGCACACTTTCGCAAATAACTCACAACTAGTAGACATTAAAATTCCAGCATGATCTTCCTCACCACGGCTCTGAGGTGCACTAAGAACATGCAAAAACTTGTATCGCTGTTGACCAACCGGTAGCTGCAGTGGCCACAGTCTAACAATAGGAGGCATAGCAGCAACTGCGATGAGGCAAAATTGTCCAGTCCAAACACAACTAATGGCGGTTGGGAGTCACGTTTGTACAGCAATTTCACATCGCTCATAAGACAATAGGTACCTGCACCCACCAGCCACGTTTAAAACATGAAAATTGAATGAAAACAAGTGTTAGTGAAAGCCTTATTTATTTAAAACAAGTACCGATACACTTAACTACAGAGATCTGAATTTACTTCATCGTAATATTCATGTTTGTGCATTTGAGGGCATCCTCCGTGCCGAGCCACGCTTGATCGTAATGGATACACTCCTGTGTCGCAGCTCTTGTTCAATGAAGGCCGAGGCAGTCTGCGTTACAGCACTGCATTTATATAAGTGCAGCTCAGTACAATGTAAAGTAGCTACAGAACAGGACAAATACAATCAAATAACACATTTTCATCGTTGATAAAATTAAGTGTTCTTGAAGGCCTTTTTTAACGTGTGCAGGTCTTCAGGCGCGATAAAAAATATGGACAGGAATGGGCAGATCTGACCCAGGGTAGGTTAGGAGCATTACATTAACTGATTCCTTAGCCCGAGTGTAGATTGTGAGCCGAGGGATGTCCTAATAATTAAAGAGTTTTGTGAATGGAGAGAAACATGCGAGCTCAGTGAGGCAACCAAGACCATTTCAACGTCTCGTAAAAAATCAGAACGTCCAAATGGTCAACAAAACAGTGAGCGGGGAGCCCATAAAATGAGGCAAGAATTCAAGGAACGTGTACAGACTTTTTTTTTCACTCATGGAAGTGTGTAACAATGTAGCTGAGGGACCGTTCGTTCGCAGTGGAGTGAGCATCACGTTCTCGGGGCGAGGCTGCGGGGCTCTACTCTCCTGGGCTCACCGTTACCTCCAGCAGATGGAATATAGGAAGCGAGTGAAATTGTTCGGTCAAGCACACGCAAGTCCATGCGCTCGTGTGACCCCCTTCGGAGTGTTACTCAGACAGGATTGCTCAATGCAATGGCTCACAGGCCACATGAAGTGATTGTCAGGGTTAGTTGCGTTGAGAATTATTTTCACGCATCCCCTTAACATTGCAGTCTCTTTGAAGCTCATTTTTTTTGCGCAATTGTATATACACACACAGACGCCCATGCGTGCTGCTGCCTGCCCTTGCTGTCGACTGTACTATACAGCCAGGAAGCTACGACACATCTTGTGTAGTATTGATCCAAATTTTAATCTCAATTAAAACAAGAGCTGTAATCAACAAGTCATACAATTAAACAAAGGCAACACACACACACCACATGAGCTCTTTGCTTGGACTGCAGCGAACATCAGTGCCGTACGAGTGAGCAGCGTCAGAATAGAGCCTGCCGACAAAACTACCCACGTGTCATCGCGGGCTGCCACCTTTTATCAGATTGCTCCTCCCCAGATAGATTTACAGGCTGCTGCTGCTGCTCGTTATTCTGATTGCATGATTACACAATTGAGTTCTACCCCCCCCCACCCAGTTGTCACACCAGTTGTCCCTCATTACAATCAGCTGATGCTGCATGCAAAGTGGCCGCTTTTATCGGCAAGACTTGATTAATCAGCTGGGACTTGCACCGTTGAATTGATTGCACTATGCATGAGCCTGTGTTCGTCAGTCGGTACCTGATGAACCCACAATTACCGTAATTCACCTTCTTACAGCCCTTAAAGTCCATAACGATTGGGTTTATGCAATGTATTAGCCACGGTTGGCAACGTACGGTGCGAACGAAATTCAACATACATTCAGAGTGTCCGTAGCTTGACAACACATGCACCATGTTGACATCTCTTACACTTGGAGGTGGCAGGCAGCTCTTGTTTGTGCACAAACGCTGGCCCACTGAGCACACACACACACTATCGAGATGCAGTTTAGTAGTTGAGCTATAATTATAGTGACTCGGGTTTCAATTGTTACCGTGCACAAAAGTGTAATTGGTGTCTTACACCTGGCATGAACCTGCACGAGTGATAGCAGATTCTGTTTGTCAGCATCGGTACAGGAAGCTGGACATGTCTGCATCTCTCATACACTTGCCCCAACATTATCTTTCGGCTTAATGGAGGTTATTTGTTTCTGTGGGTGCACATATACAAACATCCTCATGATGTTGTGCATCTAGCTCGAGTCCCAACAGTCTTAACGAGGATATGGTAGGTGATTATGTTTGTGCATGTATTACATGCACACCTATATTTGAAACCAATAAATATTGATCTTACAAAAAACTGATACACCATCATTTAACTGTTCTTATCATTTGTTTATTTTTTTGTATTGTAAGATTTAAAGAGTTTTAAATCTCAAATCCTAGGGCAGTGGTTCTTAACCTTTACTGCAGCCTCTCCAGCCCTTTGGTTCACAGGAAGGGCACCACGCACCGCCAGGAGGTGTGTGCACCCAGGTTAGAGCCACTGTCCGAGAGCCATCCCACAGTCGTTCGTTTCATTTTCATCTGTTTTCCGAAAGGCGTTTGATTATAGACTAGATTCGAAGCTTCCCTGACTGCAGGAATTGCTCTTTGATTCTTTCGGTAAAGTCACGTAGAAAATCAAATAATGATAGAATACAACGTTTCGATTGCAACTCAAGCAGCCATCATCGGGTAAGAATGAATGATTAAACACAGACACGGGAACAGCATAGGCAGACACACATGTAGAGAGAGACGCACACAAAGACACACTGAGTGAGACACACCAAGATTGACGTTCTTCCAAAGATTGCTAAATTAGAAGTTAAGTGTGGAACAGACAAGCAAGGAGACATTTAGAGAGAGAAATAGGAAGTTTGACAACAAATTTAGTAAAATTATAGAGTGTAATGTAATGCAACGCAGAGAGTTGGCCTACACAGTTCACGCATAGCCTGGTTGATTAACGTTCTCCCAAAGATTGCTAAATTAGAAGTAAAGTGTGAGTTGTGAGAACTCTCCCCGTAGATGCGGTTCAAACTAGAATCGAAGCTTTTAGCAATCTAATTCAGCAATCTTTGGGAGAACGTTAATCAACCAGGCTATGCGTTATCTGTGTGTTAACCGACCCTCTGTGTTGCATTGCATTACACTTCTTAATTTTACTAAATTTGCTTTCTCAAACTTTAGATTTTTTTTGCTCTAAACCATTGTCTCTCCTCCGGCCACTGTGGTCCGGAATTACACACTGCTCCCTCCTTGTCCCCTCGTCTGTCAGCTGGTCCCCTCGTTTGTCCGCCTTCCCAGTCCTCTCTCTGCCCCGGCCCCTCCCTCCTCTCTATTTAACGTCTCGGCACAGATTAGTTGTCCTTTTGTTTGTCTCGGTGTGTGTCTCGCTCGGTGTGTCTTTGTGTGTGTCGCTCTCTGCATGTGTGTCTGCCTATGTTGTTTCTGTGTCTTACCTGATGATGGTTGCTTGTGTTGCAATCGAAACGTCGTATTCTGTTATTATTTGATTTTATTTTCTACGTGACTTTACCGAAAGAACCAAAGAGTGTTTGATCATACTTTGGCACGCATCTATGTAGAAACATTCAAAGTGGACCGTGGAGTTGCAAAGGTGTTTGAGTGTAAGAAGTTCTCGCTTAACGGCGCGGTTTGTCTGTTGCTTACTTTGTATTTGTTGTTGTAACGTTCTGACCTGTCCCCTGCTTGCTCTGTGAAACAAAGAGCTTCATAGCCCATCGGATTCCTCCTGCAGTCTCAATGAATATTCTGATTCCAGTGGCACCGCACTGACGGACAACGGGTGCCACCCAGCCGACCCGGCGTCCGTCATCACGGAGGCCGTCAAGCTCAAGTTTTCGAGTCCTTCCTGAGGAGGCCTCTCGTCTTCCTCTCCCCCCCGAGTGGCAGGAGGTGGCACTGCCCACGTGGGGACGTGTTTTTCCAACTGAGAGTGTGAGTGAGATTCGCGTACGTGAGCCGCGTGGCGTATAATCCCGTTGCCTTTCCCCCTCCATGCACCTTTGAGCATTGCCAACTTGAACGCACATTTACTTGCCTGTGTTTTATTGTCCTCTGCTGCACCATACGCTCTGACCTCAACCCTAAAATGGCCAATCTGTATCGCACACTCGGATGGATTCAGTTCACACCATGAATTGAGAGTGAACTCATAGCGTCAAAAAGTTATTTTTAGACGGCCATGTGTTACGTGCCAGTTATTAATCACTTGTGGAAAGTTACCAGATTACAATGTGTGTACACAAGCTTCTTTATAAAATAACGGAGTTCAAAGTCTGGTAATATGGGTCTTGCCTTCACGCGGCTTCAATGTATAAAATCAGTTAATTCAGGCGGGTGGCATGTTTGTTAAAAAGCCTCACGGTAAATCGAGGAAGATGGAGAGCAAGAAGCATTGGCATCTCTGTTTTCATCATTCATACACCATACTCGCTTTTAAACTTACTTTTTAAAGTTTTTTCTTGAGGAAGCCTTCCCTTCTCTGGCTCATTGCAGGCCTTTAATTTCAACAAGCATCCATTGTTTTATATTTAACGTGTTTTAAAGTTGTGAATTGTTATCCAGGTTTATAAAAATAAGATGTGACAAGAGAACAATATTATCGAATCTTTTGCAAAATGTACCTAAGATTAAGCGCACTAGCTAAACATATACATAGCCTCGGGAAAACTCTTGTTTGTGACGGGTGTACATGGAAAATGTCGTAGATAGCATAAGATAACTCGTGTGTAAAACGAGTCGCCTGGCAGGTTATATCAGGTGAATGGTGGAAGGTGTTTGTTTGAATGACTTCCCAGCACCTCTGTGTGATTCACATAGTGTGGCTTAGAGGCATCCCTGCATTAATGTAACTGAAGCGTCGAGGAAGTCCACCCTTGCTTGGCTGCTGTCACCCAGAGAGTGTTAATCATTCATCTAATTTCTTCAAGGTCTATATGTGAGCAGGATATAAAGAGACAAACACCTGCTGGGTTCCGCAGCAGCATGAGCCAAGGGCAAGGCTGCACTTCCATCTATGATCACTAGCACGCGTGATGATGATGTGTGTCATACAATGTATGATACACTGCTGTCATGAATCTTAGCGGATCCTCAATAATGTGGCGATTGGTGGACCTGCTGACCTCTGCAGAAAGCAGCGGCTTAGGTGACACGGTCACAGATAAGCCGAATTCTCTTGCGCCATGATTTGCAAACATGTAAATCAAGCATTTTTATTATTATTACTTCTACCGCTGGCGGCGTTTACGCTGTGCGCGCGCGCGCATATAATCGCAAAGATCACCCGTCAACAGCTACGAGGCAAGTTGTGATGCCCGAAATGTTCAATCGTGAAGCTAATATTTTCGTCCAACGTAAAGTTTATAAAAAAGATAGATTATCTTCTAATTTGTTACCAAAAAAAATCGCAGTATATCTAATTTTTACGTGTGTACATTGGTCACAAGTGAGAACTTCAATAACTGCCTTGTTTGCTTTTCACTCACGAACACAAAACACCTGCACTGTGACGTGTTCACCCGTGCAGTCTCGTATCTTTTAACCTCGTGGCCTCTCTGTGCGTGTGACGTTCAGTATTAATTGTAATCAAAATAGTGCATTGTCATATCTTGTTCGCTTGCTGTGATTTTAAAACTATCCTTAGATCGTTTTATGTTATTGGTGAACGTGTGAATAAAGCGAGTTTAAAAGCTCACGTCACATCATCAAGGGCATCTCGTTATAAAGGTCGGGTTAATAACATAACTATTTGAAAAGTTTGCAATATTATAGTAGCAATGTAGTTTATCTCGGCCTTATTGAGGTTGGGTCTTCCAACCCAATTGTAAACACGAGTTAACGTGGGAGGAAAGTTACGCATACGAGGGAATAATCACTCATGTTTTATTTCATTGAACATTTTGCCAAGATGTTTAATGTTGATATTAATAAACAATCCCTGCTAATGTAAGCCCTGTTTCTGATATATGTTATGTGGCAAGGGAGTGTGCCAGGATTATTCATCATGTAATGAGACGTTATGAAAACAAATTCCGTGAGAGTTCATAACCTACGATGTATGTAAGTTGTATGCAAGTGTACATTTAGGTGAATGGATTGAATGAGGTGTATGATGAAATTATAATTAGTGACAGGTGGGCCAAATGAGACCAATACTGACAGGATCGGTAAGTCGCACCTGCGATGAACGCGGTTGGCTACGTAACGTGCGAAAGAAGTTCCACATGCTCGCCATGCGGATGATGGTGCTCATGTCAGCAAGCTGCACCCATCACCTCCCGTCCAGCGACACACTTGGAAACAATTGAGATGTGTTTTTCCCCCCAGCTGTTTTGGCGTTATCTGAACAGTTGCAAGATCAATTATTGAAGTAATTAACAACTCAACTATCAACTTAATTTTTTATTTTACCAGGTAAGGCCAACTGAGCAATCTAGCTCTTTTTCAGAAGCGACCTGACGAATGATAGCTCAACGAAGTGGCTTATCATGTGGAAATTTATAGCAGCCAAATACTGCAACCGCATGTGTCTAAATGTGGAGGGAAGCACCAGAGGACCTGGAGAAAAATCCCCACGACAACGGGGAGAACATGAATCCTCCAAATATACATCGGGCGTCTGGGTCGGGGTCGAACCCATGTGCTCCTGTATACCTCGCGAAGTATTTAACATCTCGCCACCGTGCGGTAAAGATATTGAACTACTCCGGGAAAACCCATGCAATAACAGGGAGCTATCAAAGCTGCACGTAGATGGGTTCAATAACCCACTTGCTGCGTTGCTACCTGTGGAGTCTATGACATTGGGCGTAATCCACCAACCTCTAAAGCCATAAACTACCCCTTGTGCCACCACACGCAAACCAACAGCTTCTAGCCATGGTAGACATTCACGTGTGTGTGTGGTGTAATGTGTGGGGAGCGGTAGTGTAGCGATTATTTCACATCGATAATCGCTACACGGTTCAAATAATCGGTGTGCAGTGTGTAGTTAACATCGACACTGGGGAAACAAAGGCGGCCGGGCGTGGTTCTGGCCACCCCACCCCCTCGTGTGTCACAGCGCCGGCCTCCAAAAGGTGCTCATGAACATCACTTGCCCCAACAGTCTGTTAAGGCTGTACGGGGGATCTCTGGCTTTGCCATACGGAGGACCTTAAGAGGTGGATGCACGAACGTGTCACGGCAAATGAGGGACCGCTGTCTGTGTCAAGTCCTTGTATGTTTCAGTTTCATGTATTAGGTATAACCCTGTGAGGCATGCGGCTCTTGACTCGGGTGCAACAAAACAAAAACATGAACAAGAAAGATCTTAAAGTGACTACACGCAACAGAAAAAAAATCCTGGAAAAAACAGCAAAAGTCTTCCAGAAAAAACACCGAATTTCAACGTTGTGTGCAAA
>CM025631.2:1804053-1930450 GCA_014621495.2 Entosphenus tridentatus
ACTGGTCAATACACTTTTTCTGGCATAAGATATTCCAACGGGTTTAATGTAATTTTGTGGTGCTGATTCCAAATCTGGCATCAGTTTTTGTCTATCACATTAGATTTTTGAGATATCAAATATTGCATTTTCAATAAAAACTGCAGAAGAAAAATATAAAATAAATGTGGATATCTACATACAATGATATTATAAACACACTAACCTAAAAATACAACACCATGATCAAACGCACTTGTCCGAGTGGCCTCTTCCTCGTCGTTCCAGCAGCTCAGATGTCTATAGGTAGGTCTCCAAAGCCATAAACGTGTCGCCGCTTTCACAACATCCTTCCTTGAGTCCTGCCTTCTTCATCAGAGGTCGAAACAAATGGATGTCCGAAGGGGATAGGTCTGGGCTGTATGCGAGATGTTTCAGAATATTCCATCAAAGCTCTCCCCAATGCTGTCATTGCATGTGCAGGTTTTGGCTGTTATTGTGCCGAAACGCCACTTCTCCTTTCTTAAGTCGGGATCCTTCCAGAATCAACGTGTGAAATTGACTAGCTGATCGATCACCTAGTCTACCGCTTTGCTATCATAAACATGTTCACATCCTAATCGTCTTGTTTGTGAATGTTTCCGCAATCTATTGTTTCCACCATATTACAACTTTCGTCTTCAATGGATTCCACTTGCCTCTTACACCCTCGGAGTAAATAACACAACTGCTTGCCAGTCGTCGAATGTGCAGTTGTGTAAGGGTGCTGCCATCTTTGATCATGTGATGTGTCTGTCATCGAGTGGCAAAATATGCAAAAATTTTGTAACAATACCAGGGTCATGCCCCATTCACATCCCAAATTTGACGAAAATTGCAGATAGATTAGTTATTAAAATCCCATAATTGACACAGCCGTGTAGAAGGTAAACATGGAAATGCATTTTACATAATCTGAAACTTGTTAGGGTAAAGGGCATACATTAATATTATATCCTATTTGTTTTTATATATTTTTTAGCACAATTTTTTTTTATCACAATCTGTCACCTGCATGACGTGGCGCTTTCAGATGCGCGTCTGCAGCCGTCTGGAACGCTCTTCCTTTCGATATTAGGAAGCCATTGGAGTTACGCACTTTTAAATCATTTCTTTACAACAGTTTTCGCTTTTAGTTTGTTGTCCTTCCCCCACGCCTCCAATAAGCATGGATGGCTACGTATGGTGCGAAAGAAGTTCAACATACATACGTACATGCATGAGATGGCCCAATTGTGCTCTTTATGGAAAGAATGGAGTTTTGTAATGAGCAACCCACATTGCAGGGGGTACACCCCAGCCCTGAATGACCCCAGAACCGCGAGGAGTGGCCCGGCTCACCTCGTACGAATGTGGGAGGCCGATAGCAGTTTGGTATCAGGCCTCTCTTTTTTTGTCGTGTGCGTTTTTTTATTAACAAAACAACAGAGTGAAATGTGTGGGCACATTTTAAGGATTTCAATTGTTTATTTATTTTTCAATGTAAAAACCAAGGAAAACACAAAAAGCACCTTGTGCTGTCAACAGTTAACGTGTTACATACCGCGTAAGAATGAAAAACATCCACATAACTAAATGGCCATTATGGTATTATAAACTGCAATTAAAAGAACTAAACCTAACATTACATAAAAAAAACTAAGGGAGGAAAAAAAAAGGAAAATCAAAATACAAAATGGAATGTTCGCGAAGTGTTTTACGTTCCCAAAATGTAACCCCATTCCTTACAGTCAAGCCGAGCTGAATGGCAACCCCCAACGACCACGGTCTTAACTGTGACCAGATATCGCCGTGCACGTTAGGAAACGTGTTCAACTCAGCCATGTGCATAGGTTTAAGGCAATGGTATATTACGCCGATGGTTGTAATCGTTGCGACACTCTTTCGCCACGGCCCTGCTATGTTTTCCAAATGCGTGGCGCTGCGAAAGACGGACACACGTGAGTTTTTTTAGTTTTTTTTACCCAAGGCATTATTACGCGCGTCACAAATATCACGACTTGGGCCTGCGGAGTTCCACTGAGATCACACCACGCGTGTCCCCGCGCCCCATCGGCGCGCCACGGAGACCGTGCGATGCGGCGTTCCGCACTTGGACACCGAGAGAAAAATGTGTGTCGATTTAACAAAATTGTGGACCGACCTGCTGGTGGTGTTAGGCACAACTTTTAAAAAGGAAAAGAGCTTCTCCCGACACAATTCACCCGCCCCCCCCTCCCGAGGCCAAGTCCCGAACGTTTCACAGCGTCTCGTCAAGGTGCGTAAACCATCACGCGCGAACTCCGATCGTCGCAGCAGCAGCAGCAGCAGCGGCTTTTGCCGAGTCATCGCAACAGAGACGGGCACACGGCATCGTGCCACCGGAACTATGCACTTTTAAAATCATCCAGATTGAAAAATAATTTCTTTAGAACTGCTTTTTGGCGTTTAGTTTGTTGTCCTTCCCCCGCACCTCCGATTAGCGCGGTTGGCAACGTTCGGTGCGAAAGAAGTTCAACACACATACACGCACGCACACACATTTGTTGTGTTGCTTCCCTGTAGACTACTCGAATTATATTTACAAAAATGGTGACGCGCGTCTGCGGATGTCTACGGGAACGGCCGAGATACAACGCCGTGATGCAATCCCAAACATTGGCAGTCACACGTTCACTTCTGATGTTCCGTTTGGGGGAAAGATGACTGCATGGACTCCGTACCATTACGTCAACGTAAAGGATCCCAGGCTCAATGAAGAGGAACTAAAAAAAATGTGACAATGAAGCTTAATGTTAACAATTAAAAACAACGCATTACTCATCACAAACATATTTGCCCAAGGCTTCAAAAAGGCAATACAAAATGCTTCATTTTAATGTACAACTCTCAGCACTAATGTGTACTCTTCCGTCTCTCCTAAGGTTAAGCATAAAAAGACTGATAAATAAATGTATCTCAACAATAAAGAACTTTACATTATACATTAACATGAAAAAAATGCATCGATAAACATGCCAATTGACAGACGTAACAAAAGTACAGCATTCCAACAGTCGCTTCAGTGCAGCAGTAACACGTGGACATTTAGATTCTAAAAATGAGGCTACAGTGGCCATTGTGACTCTGCTATCTAAAGTCTTACACTGACGCCATATGTATGCATAACACGTATACATACATACATATCCACACGCTTATTTACACACACACACATTCAACTTTTGAAAAGGGGGTCGCGCGAACAGAATTTAACCGGATCGTGTCAGTACTGAAAGTTTTTTTTTCCCCGATGTTTTTTTATAATTATCATCATTCCGAGTGCACACTTTTGTTTTGTTTGTGTGTCGTGTGTTCCTTTTACAAACAAGCCCAGCGCGTTGCGATGAAGCCGATTGTAAACAAGCGAGAGGGGTCTGAAACACACGCGCGCGCGCGCGAAGCATCCCATCCCCATTCATCCCACCCCTCCCGGTCGCAACACTGCGTTTGTGAAGGCGGAAATTAATAAATAAACCCGGGGCCCCGGTTCGCTCCTGCCCATTCCCGTCTCATTCCAGCACAATGATCGCACGCGACACTGCTTAGTTTACCAAAGCTTTTTAGAACGCCCCGCCACCCGTACCCCCCCCCCCCATTATATATTTTTTAATAATCAGTGTTATATACTACCAATTTTTTTTTATTGTTTGTTGTTGTTCAGCCATATTAGTTCACAATTTGAAATAAAATCCTCTTGGGCCACACACAAGTTCCTCAGGCATGGTCGGTAACCATTATGGCAGCTAGAGAGATGAGGTAAGAGCATGTTATGAAACACAGAAAGGCTATAAAACCAAATTAAATTACAGTGCAAACTGCAAAAAACACCTCGGCTTATGCAGCTGGTTCTTGTCAGCAGAGTCGTTTGTCGTGAGCGTTTTAAACTGTTCTAAAAGCGGCATCGTTCAGCTTGCAGACCGCCCCTCGTCAATACGCACGCCACTGCACTCTCGTTCTCGATCAACTCCGAAGCGGTTTGCGATCTACTTGCCAACTCCGCCTTCTGTTCTCTGAAGCTATTGCGAATTATTACAGAGGTGTGGGCACCAACCCCCACCCCGCCGCCACCCCCCCCCCCCCTCACATGTTCCCAGCCAGTTGGATTCCTTACAGCAAAATGTATCGGATAACATTTTACAAGTAACAAAAAAAAGAAGTTTGCTTTTGATGGTGTGAGCTTTGAGTTTGGTCACGCTGTGCGATGCCACCGTCTCACCAAGTGCCCTCAAGCCAGAAACGAGGCGTGCGCGAGCTGCGCTGGAGCGATGCGTACACGGCTCCGTTCAGGAGTGGAATGTTTCGGCCCTCACTCCTCCAGGTTTCTGCGGATGACGGCAAGGGGGACGACTTTCACGCAAGTCGGCGTTCCCGATTCAACTCCAATGTTCTGTTTAAGCGGCTCAACCGGGCTGGGGTTGCGGGTTTGACGGCCACGTTGGCTTCTCTCTCAATGCGTCGCACGCGCTGGAGCGGACACGCGTGGACGAGAGGCCGACCGAGCGAGTTCAGTTCGGAACGGTTGAAGCGCGATCGAGGAGAGGGCGGCCCTACTGCACAAATAACACGTCCAGGTTGCGGAGTACACTCGCACGTGTGAGAGAGCTACACTTCCCGTGGCGGGCACCTCCCGCCATGACGGTAGCTGTGCCGACACTCGCTGGGATTTCCCTGCAAGCTGGGATCGATCATCGCCGGTTTGCAGGGGCTGTGTTTTTGCACTTTAAGAGAGCTTCAAACTGGAAAAGTTTTGCTTAACACTGCCTGTGTAATAATAGCTTCCCTCCTTGAATTGTGTTTTTTATATTGTTTATTAACAGGTTACAGGTGGAAATATTGCAAATGATAAGAGTGCGGCCAGTTAGAAGTGACTTTATATTATGCCAATGAAAACGAAAATGGGGACAAAAAATGCAATAGATTAATAATAATAATATAGAAATAATTTCCAACGAAAATATCTGCAGCAATGTGGGCTTGCGTGAGCGCACGTCCATTGGTTTTTCGTGCGTGTGCCATTCAACAGCTGTGAGCACGGAACCCCCACCGACTCTTCCCCTCACAAAACAGCGTCTCAAGACTTCGGATAATTGTATAAGGAGAGAAAGAGGAGTCTGCGAGATTCAGTGTCAACTCTGCATTGGAGGGGGGTTAGGGGGGGAAATAATCGATGTTAACGTGAGGCCCTGCGACATGGCATAGGCATCGCCGTTGACTTCTGTCGAGTGGGCACAGGCGCGCGTGTGTGTGTGTGAAGCAAGAACAACTTCTATGGCCTCCCGAACGTCGACAATCGGATATAAAAACTTGACACAACCCTGTAATATACCTGAGAATGCATACTGTTCGCATTTTATATATGTACACACATCATACGCCCAAAAGTTTCCCCAGTCCCCCCCGGCTTCACTCCACGACAGGCCAATTTTGCAGAAAGGAAACGCATCACAAATTGTTAAAAGTAAATCAAACTTAACTGGACAGGGAACTGACGGGGACTTGGCAAAGCCTTGAGTTTTGTTGTTATATAAATGCGATTAACTTGCTCTTTCCATCGTTTATCAAACAGCAAGCATACAGGGAAAACCTCTAACAGTCTTGCAAGCTGAGTTTTGCTTGAGGTACTGTTTGCTTCGACAGTTTGAATTCAAGTCTTCACTTTTCTTGAAAAGGTGTTTCGCCCGGGGGCCGCCCCCCCCCCTATAATTACATCACGCAACGCACGCACGCACGCCCGTGCGTGAACGTGCACTTGCATTGCGCGCATGTGTGTAGAATAGCACGAGCTCGTACGCAAACACACGCGCACACAGAGCAAATGCATGCCATCCCTTTTTTCTTATTTCCATAGGTAAACAACAATTGGCCACGAACTCCCCAACGAGCCCACCCGTCACTCCATTAACGACACGATATACTTATTGAACATAGCAAAAATATCTCGACGGATTGTTTTAACGTGTTTCCGTGAATGCGCAAACTCATCGTTTTGGCCTTGTGCATGTATAAGACTTGGCTGCTGTTCCGCCACTAGCGTTCATCGCTCTAAAATCTAAACCTGGAACTTTGGAATTGACCGCCTCGGAGACTTGCCCCGCTCGCATTCAACTGCAGCCTTGACCAGTCGTTCGGCCACACGCCACCCCCACCGATTCCCGTGAGTACACGGCGAGTACTTTGGTTTACCGCATACCCCATCTCCACGGCGGGCACGGTAAATGGTTAAAAACGACGTGTGCCATTCTGTGCTGGATGTTTCACGATGATGGCTTCCGCCCATGTACAAGTTTGTGAACGCACCCTTGCACCCATTTCAACCACCGCAAGTCTCGAGATTTACGCAAGTGACGGTGGGAGGGGGGGGGGGCAACACGATAACGTGAAGCGCAGGAGGAACGTGCGCCGCGTGGTGTGGGAAGAAATTAAAAAAAGAAATAAAAACCCAATCAGAAGAAAAAATATTCTCGGAAAACACCGCCGAGTTACCCCTGCTTGCTTGCACGAAGAATGTCTGTCCGGGTCAATCGATAAAAAAAAAAGGACACGCGACACCTCGCAGCCATCAGTGTGCACACCTTGGCATTTAGCGGCCAACCAACAGGATGGGGAACTCTGATCATCCTCCGAGCCCTCATTGTTTTCATGTTCACTCGGCCTTCCGCAGGCTACCCAAGGGAGAAAATCGAATTTTAAAAGGCCGTCGAGGCGTTTTCCCCTTGCGACGGCCCCCGTGACCTGCTCGCCGTGGGCTGCGAGGGCCCCGACTGCGCAAGCGCAAATTTAACTTAGGATTTTTGTTTTTGAACATTGGTAGAAAAGCCCAGCGTGCGTGCGTGCCCTTCAAAGCTCTAAGCGCGCCTGTGTCAACCCCGCTGACGGCGCTTCTAGGACCCTAGAGAGAGAGAGAGAGAGGGCTCGCGCGGTCCCTCTACACCCCCGTGCTTGGACCGCGCGCGAGCGTCGGCAAGCGTCGCTCGCTCGCACGAGAACGGCGGGCCCCATTCGCTGGTGTCGAGTGTGTGGGCACAGCAGTGCAGCCGGTGCACGAGTTAAAGGCCTGGGGCTGGTGAAGTCAGAAAAAGAGGGGAATGAACTTCAGGGGTTTCAAGAAAGGGGTTTAGGAATTGTTGTAAAATGCTTTTACTTTTTTAAAATCTCCATAGAAAATTCACCGGAGCAGCCGTCAGAGCCTAGCCTCGGCGGCTGTTGGGTTAGAGTATGGCAGCGATATGAAACGAAGCTGGGATCGATAGATTCCGTGGAGGCCATTGTGTTCTTATAAAACGGCCAGGGGGTTTTGGATGCGATTCTGACGAGTGACATTGAGAGGGTGACCAGAGTTCATTTCGAGATTTCCAAGTGGCCTCTCCGTTTCCAACCCTCTACGTTCCGTGTCCACGTGCCCCTTGGTCGAACTAATGCCTCGACGTCGCGTGAAGAAAAACAGGTTTTGAAGACTTTCACTTCTCCGTGTCGTCAATAACTGCACACGGGCAGGGGCGGTCTGCTAACGCTGGTGAATCCTGCAATTGGAAGCGCATTCTATTCAGTATTGACGAATTAATTTTTTCCCTTCATCTTCATCAGTCACCATCTATTGGGGCCCTCGAGAAGGCCACTTGTTTTTTTTTATCGGGGTGCAGGCCGCTCTGTCTTGATAGAGAGTTGGGGTTGGGGGGGGGGGGCGCATCACTGGCCAGCTGGTTGTCCCTCCTCACGTTCTTTCTGAAAGTTTGGCATCATGGTCCTCACGTTAAGGGTTCATACAAATCCCTCTGAGATTCAATCACTTTTGCAAGTCCACCGTACGCAGTCCTCACTTTCATCACGTATTGCGGTCGGTCTGCCCCGCTCGGCAATCCACAGCCACACACCGTGGTGGTGGTGTCGCAAGGGCAGGTGGCGACGTTGGCGTCGGTGGCGGAGTGAAAGCAGGTGGGCGTGCTCAATACGTGGCTCCGTGCTCCTGCTGGGGAGCTCTCGTGATGCAAATAAAGGCCTTGGCTTACGTGACGCACAGCCAGCCATCTCGGCACCACCACATCGACGTGCGAACAAAACCGACGGTACTAAGGTCCGCGCAATCTTGGCACCGCTCCCGAGAAACCTCCGGCCGCCGCTGGAGGTCGAAGCGCCGCTATTGCGGGGAGGAGGAGGACGTGGGCCCCAACTCGGGGCCCTCTCCGTCCTCGGGCGAGTCGTCCGCGGTATCGGCGGTGGCGGCGGCGTCCGCCCTGGCGCTGCCGGCCTCCAGCTCGTTCTGCAGGCCGCGCCAGCTGGCCTTGTTGAGTCCCAGGTGGCCCAGCATGGTGCGGGAGAGGTGCGTGAAGCCCATGAAGCGCGCCCACTCCATGAACAGCGGCTCCACCACGAACGTCATGAAGCCTGCGCGCACACGCCAACCGCACACGTCAGATCCTCGACGCTCTAGTGGCTTATGCGTCACGCACACGCCTGGGGGTTTTAGTAGTTTTCCCCATCCGCGATCGTGCACAGGGCCCAAGGATCCTCCAAGTTGCGTTAGGTTTTGCGGGAGAGACTTTGTGCATTTCACAATTTCAGTGGCATTTGTAGACGTATCAATAACTGCACGAAGCTACCCAGTGTATACACAACAAGGAATAAAATTAATTCACTTGGCTGGCTATCAGCATGAACCCTGGTGGATGCTCGACTATTAAGCTAGACATGACTGAATATATATCCTAACCCTCACACCTGTATATTTGGAGTTCGCATTTTCTCTCTCCCTGTGGTTGCGTGGATTTTTCTGCGGGTCCTCCAGTTTTTCCCCTCCAAATTTAGAATCAACATCACGTATTTAGAGTATTGGCTGCTATAAATGTGATATGCCACTCCATTGAGCTTTACTTTGTGATACGCCATGTCGCTTCTGCAAAATAGCTACATAGCTCGGTGGGCCTTACATGGTAATGTAAAAAAATTGTTTAGGTTTTTTTTCTTTATATATTTTATTATAGTCATGGAAGCATACAAAAAAACCCCATGCTTGTTGCATTTCTTCACAGCTCTGATTATTTTAACACGATCTCCGACCCTTCTTTGCGTCATTATCCTTGTCTTATCGCAGCGAGGTCTATTTACACCCTGGCATGTCCAGGCGACAGGCAGGGCATGTTTTGTGCCCACAGTTACCATGGGAAGATCCTCCCCCCCATCGCATCACCGTGAGAAGTGGCCCTAAAGCTGCGAGTAGCACGCGCACTAAAAAAAAAAACTACTCACCTATCTGAATGTTGGGCACAGTCTGTGTGTAGCGGTCACACAAAGGGCTGATTTCCAGCCTCCACTTGCGCTCCATGTCGCCTGCGCACACACCACACGCGGCCGGGCAAGAGGCGACAACGCAACCCGGGGGGGGGGGCGGGGGGGCTCGAGTTAGTGCACGGTTGGTTGCACGCGGAATGGTTCAACCACCGCGGGTCAGTCCCGTAGGCCCCGCGTTCAACGCTCGTGGAGTTCACGATTGTTCACAGTCACACCCAGAATCTGGCAGATTTACTTTGTAGTCACAATGCAGATCTGTTGTTGTCACGTTTTTACCGTTCTGTTTGTATTCTCCTGTTACCGGCTTGTTTGTAAAGGTTTGTTCGTTAGAGTAAACACAAAATCTGCATGAATTCCTTTTAACTGAATCTTGCGCACAATTGAGGCATTTGACGCACACTCTCGCACCTCCGATTAGCAGAGTTGGCTACGTACGGTGCGAACAAAGTTCAACATACATACATGCGAACTTAATGATCGATACTAACCAATGTTTTCACCATTAATGTGAGGTCATCGCGATGGTGGAGACTTTCAGTTGAACGATACCCGAGAGCCCCTTGCTGTTGTAAAAATGTGCCACTCGGTAAACAAAAGGTTTGTGGGCCCCCAACTCTTTATCGTGTTCATTCACATTCACAACCATCCACGCGGATGACCGAGACGACGGCATCAACTTTGCCACAGGCTCAAGATAAAAATACTGCAGGCCGCGGTGGCGAGATGTTAACTTCCCCGCCCAGGTATGCACGAAGTAGTGGGTTCGATCCTGACTCTGAAATCTGTATATTTGGAGTTTGCATGTCTCTCTACCCTGTGGTCGTGGATTATTCTCCGGGTCCTCCGTTTTTTTCCGTCCACATTTAGAATCAACATGCTTTTCGAGTATTTGGCTGCTATAAATGTCCATGCAACAAGCCACTTCTATGAGCTATCTTTTGTGGCCAAGTTGCTTCTGAAAAATAGATATATAGCTCAGTGGGCCTTACCTGGTAAAAGAAACAATATTTTTTAAGTTTAAGAAGCCCGGGGCACCTGCTTCGAGCTTGGACACACCAAGCAGCAGCCCACAAGGGCGAGGATCACATGTGATCACGCTAGCGCCCCTTGCTCATGATTAAGCCATCGTACACGTCCCGTGTGCCCACACCCCATCCTTGCGGGGTGGAGGCTTTATGCTGCGCGTGCTGCTGCGTGTGCTAGTGTGAGACGTGTACCGCCTGTGCGAGTGTGCTGCATGTGCCGCTTGTGCTGCCCTGTGTGGTGCCCCGTGTGCTGCCACGTGTGCCGTTACGTGGTGTGCGCGCCACCCCACCTTGCTTGAAGAACTCCTCGCACACCTTCTCACTCCACCGCTTGCTGGTGTCCCATACACGGCACGGGTTGCAAATGTCGGCGCACTTCAGAGCGATCTGTTTGAGGGCCGAACGCAAAGCCGAGCGAACGTTTACAAAGTCGTCAAGTTTATCGCGCGGTTTAAAAGTTCCGCTGCACCAATTGAATGCCATATTTTACATTGCAATTTAATGGATACAGCTGGTAACTGATCATCCTGATGGACTAACAGCCACTTGCTTTGGGTGAATGACTTTAAAAGTGATGGCTCTGATTAGCACGGTTGGCTATGTCAAGTGCGAAATAAGTTCAACATACATACGTACCAGTCGACCAAGATTTTTGGCCACTTTTGTGGCTATATATGCCCCTACATTCATGTGCATCACCTCTAGGTTCACGTGGTTTAGCCCATGATGTTTAAATGGGGCGCACAACGAGGTTGCAATTATTCCATACGTTTCAGCTACTTGCATGAAGTTAAAACCATTCTTGCAAGTAATTGATAAACCTACCGGCTACACATTTCTTACATAATAGCCAGGCTGGGTTTGGAGCAAGGCCACGATGTTTAGTAAAACGGTTAATGGAAAATTACCTCACATTTTTATATTGCTTTCGAATGCCGATGTTAGCCAGAACTTTCCACGTAATTAAAATGAACCGTCCTGTTAGTTAATCCATAAGCCGGGTGATGATTGTCGTAAAATACATGTCATTTCACAAATTCCGTTGGTGGAGCAATAACAATAATGGCTGTTTCCAGCTCATTATGTTCCGTTCGCCGGATCTGTGCGAGCGGCCTACTCAGGCGATGTAGGTAGGGCCACTCTATTTAAACTATTTTAAAACACTCTGCTGTGCAGCAATACACAGTCCTCCCAGACTGCCAGTCACACTATTGTATCGTAGAAGAATTCTCCTTTTCTTGTGCTTTCCCCGCACCTTCGGCTAGCACGGTTGGCTCTGTAAAACTAAACTGTTTTTGATTTTTTATTTTACCAGGGAAGGCCCACTGAGCTATGTAGCTCTTTTTCAGAAGTGACCTGGCTATCACAAATTATAGCTCAATGAAGTGGTTTATTGTGTGGAAATTTATAGCAGCCATATACTACAACTGCATGTTTCTAAATGTGGAAGGAAAAACTGGAGAACTTAGGGAAAAATCCACACAAACCACTGAGACACAGACATGCAAACTCCAAATATACAGGCGGCAGGGTTGGGATCGAACCCACGACTTCCTGCATACCAGGCGAGGTAGTTAACATCTTGCGGTGTGGAAGATGTTCAACATACATTCATAAAGCTAACTGGAATACACACGCGGTTTATCCGTTAATTACCGTCAGGGGGCTCTGATCTTCCACGCACGTACAATGCACGCTGCTATGAATCCTTAACGGTTTGCTTTGCTGTGTGACGGTCTATCCTGTTGCATCAGGTATCTTTACAGGATCACTTTCTTTTGGCTACTTGAAGTTTTAAGCTCATTTAATGTTTGCACTCGGGCTCAAAATAAGCATTGAGATGTATATAGTTCTGTCACAAAGTTGATATTCCTCCATATATGTCATCATCATACAGTTATTTTTATTGTCTTGATCGGTTTAAAGCAAATAACCCTCTCTTAAAATGTATCCACTTTTCATGTCAGGTGACTGATTTTGCCCCAAGATTCCTGGGGCTTTAGGGGGGTGCGCGAGAGGAGACCATGGCCTCACGACACTGGAGCTCTGGGGTTTATCACGGATGGGCACCTGGGTTAAACCAGGACCTCGGAAATTCAAGCCCGGCACTCTGACTTTTTTTTGTATTATGAAGCAGCAATTGGCTGAAAAATAAAAGGCTAATGTTAATGTTGTTATCTTTGTGTATACGTGACCATATACACATCGAGTTGATGCGGCAGGCCGCCTCTGCCTTTCCTAGCAGAGGATTGTGCGATTCCTGAACCCATACCTGCAATATGAAGTGGCGATGAGGAGCTTCCTCAAGACATAAGTCCCCCTTGTCCAGGTGAGATTTGAACTGGGACAGGAACTCATTCTGTCGACTGATGTCCGTGGCGAGAATCAGAGAACCAAGATCTCTCTCCATCTGCAGTCTGCACACAATAATTACAAAACCACCACCAATCTATGGTTAGACAGCTTCACAACAAACAACCCTTACATGCATAGCGTATCACGCGTGACATTAACGACACTGCACACGGACAACTCATGTGTCACAAGTCACGCGGCGACTCTGGGATGGTGATGATGATGAATACATGGCGGCAGAGTGACACTCGCCTCTCGTCCATCGGTAGGTGAGCGAAGAGTCCGGATTCCCGCAGCATCCCCACCGTGGAGCGCCAGTGGTGGTTCTCCAGCACGGAGGAGTTCTGCGGAGGCACGGCACGCGCTGCTGTTACGCTCATCTCGGTGCGCTACATCGTGAGACCACTTCAAGCGAGACCTTCAAAGTAATTTAATGAACGTATGTTCATTAAATTACTTTTTTTTGTATTCATTCTGACCACAAGCATTGTGCTTAATGCAGACATGATTCCTTGTGAAAGGTTTCAGTTTGGTGTTTTACCATCTTAACACCTGTTTTGCTGCTAGAAAAAAGGGGGAAAACCTATTATCGTATGTGTGTGTGTGTATGTTGAACTTCTTTCGCACCGTACATAGCCAACCGAGCTCATCGGAGGTGCGATGAGACGGCGCGATGAGATGTCAATGTCCTTGAGAGAGACGCTTTAGCGTGATTATGCGTTTCTTAAATGTCTATTTACATTATGCTAACATTACAATGATTTATAGTGATTGGAAGACTTCCTCCTCTTCTTGGTTCATTCGGTAAAGTCTACGTGACTTTACCGAAAGAACCAAGAAGATGAATCCCTGCAGTCACGAAAGCTTTAAATCGAAATTTAGACTTCCTCCTATCGTGCCAGTGGCAGGTCTTTGGCTGAAACTCCCTCCTTTATATCTGATCTGGAGCCCTCTTCCTCATGCCACTTATGCACCCCCTTCTTCCTTCCTTCCTTGAAGGCGTCGAGCAGCATTTTTCTTTCTCTGCCTCTTGGCCTCTTTCCCAAGGTCCCTGACCCTTCCACGACGGATTAGCACAGTTGGCTGTGTACGGTGGGGAAATAAAAAAAAACAATAATTTGCATACATAAATACAACCTTCTCCATCGAGCACACACCTGTGAGAATGTACCCAAACTACATCTCTTTCTCTCGATCGTCCTGATTAGACTTCTGCAAGTAGGGCAAAGGGTGCCCACCAGTTTAAACAAGTCCTAACGAGCGCCACTGTGGGAAGCCTCCAGTTGTTCCGCTTAATGAATAGAATCGCCCGTGCCAGGGGAAAGTGAAATTTCGCCTCTTAAACTAAACTATTTATTATTTTACCAGGTAAAGTGCACTGAACTATTTCGCCCTTTTTCAGAAGCGACATAGCCACAAATGATAGCTCAACGAAGTGGCTTATCACGTGGAAATTTACAGCAGCCCAAATACTCTGAACGATTCAAGGATTCTAAAGGTGGATGCAAAAACCGGAAAAGCCGGAGAAAAATCCATGCAAACACGGGGAGAGAGAGAACATGCCAACTCCAAATATACAGCAGGCGTCAGGATCGGGATCGAACCCACAACCTCCTGTGTACCAGGCGAGGGAGTTAACATCCCACTATCGTGGCGCCCACCAGGCTGCCATAGGCAGTTGCAGGGCTGCGCCACGCTGTAGGTAGCAAGGGGCAGTGCAGAACAATCCGTTGCTGTGCTTCTAAGCTCAGTCTTTGCTCTCTACCTTCCACCCAGGCTGACCAGTGTGGTGAAGTATGGCCAAATAACTCCCACAACCCGCACGGCATGGAAGGGCTGTCGTCCGGCAGTTGATTGATGTAAGGGATGTACATTTACAATCGTACGTCGATGTGACTGCTACTTAAATCGAGGAAATGCCGAATGGAGAGAGAGAGAAACTCAAGGTCTGTAGAAACGAGCGGTAGTCCATTTCAGTAGAAATGTACATACACTTATTGCTATATGAACGTATGCGGACCCCGATACAAACGGTGTTTAATTATTCAGAGTATGTACGGACAGAGCTTTTAAACCAACGCGAAATGTCCTATCGTTATCAGTCCGATTTATACGATTTCAGAAAAGGCCTTTCAGAAAAAATAAAACTGAGCGACGGCATTCACCCAGGGTGACCCCCCCACCGGCCGCGTGCTTGAACAGCCGGGCAGCCCGGCGGGTCTCCAAACAAACCTGATGCCCCATTTACGACTGTCATGCCACTCTAACGCTGCACGCGCATCTCAAGTTCACGCCACTGAGCAAGGATCCTGGTGCACTCGACAGCTGGCTACGACAAGGACCTCCCATAGAGCCCTCCTGTAATGGATGGTGGCTGTCATCCATGGAGGAGTTTCTTACCACACACTCCCGCGTAAGCACACGGTTGTGTATTTATTTGCCGAGTGTATTTATAGAGGGCAGATTAATTTTGCCGCAGTTAAGTTTTTGTTTTAAACACTCTTCCTGTAAGTGTACGCGAGTTTTGAAGGGCAACTGGTTGTCATTGTAATGTAATATTTTTTATAACCAGCTGAGAGCACACTGGGACTAGAAGTCTCTTTTCTTAAGGTAGGCCCCGTGTTTAAACACATTCAGATGTAAAGGTGACAATAGTCAGTATTAATGTGCACAATGTACACGTAAACAAATGGTAACACAAAAAAGTACAAAGTGAAACTTCGAAATGAATAATAAAATTATGATTAAATACAAATTAAACGATGAATTAATTCAAGAATCCAAACTGAAAGTGCAACTTCAGTGTTTAATCACACAGTGACTGAGATGAAGGGATTGATGACAGCAAGCGTGTGCAGAGAGGCAGTGACGCATTAGCATGTGTGAAACACGGATCCCTACGGGTGAACGTCCAATAAGTGCAATTCCCAAATGCCTACACTCGTAACGTGTGAATAATGAATCTGATAATGATAATAATAATCAACATCTCGTGTCCGATGAGGGATGGGCGATTTGTCGTCAGGATGACGCTGCCACAGAGAAGATGCACTGCCTGAACACATGCCAACACGTCATCAATTTGCTCGGGCACGCGCCGCTTAGGTCGCCGTTAATGTCGCACGCGACCGTGCGACACAGGCCAGAACCGCACGAGCAAAAAGTGTGTGCACGCGTGCGTGGGCCTTGCAAGGAGTACGCACGCAACCGTGCAAAAGTACCTTTGTTTGCACTTGTTTGTACTTACACACGGTTTATGTTTGCATGCCGAGTTGTTCGCAGTGTGTGTGCGCGTGTGAATGACCTTTAGTCGGCACTGTGCCAAATACGGTGTTTAAAAATCTGTACAAGGTGGGGAAAACCGATCGCAACAGAAAGAGAAGAGATGACCACGATGCAGTTCTTTGGGCACTCGTGTTTTTTTTCTCATAACGCTTATTGCCAGGAGCTTTTTTTTTTTTAAAACGCAGTGCACATTTTTACGTGTTATCCCAGTACAATGTGTAGATGGTGGCAGTGTGTGCTTGAGTGTTGCATGGGGTACGATGCGTGCGCATGTACGCATTTATGCGTATGCAAGTTTCCACTTCTGTGAACCTATTCTTAACGTTATCATCATCACGACCTCACCTTCCTCTATCCTGAGCTGGCAATTCTTGCATTTCTTTCAGCTATCCGGGTTCAACTTAGGGTCAAGCTGCTCTTACACACCCGATGCTTCAAAAAAGGCTGTAGATTTAAACCCCGAGTGGATCCACATTCATATAAACAAGGTTTTATTTACATTCATCCAGCTCTTTTCAGCTGTCAACACACTTATCACCACCGAGCCCTCCAGCAAAGACTGGGACAACCTCAAAGAGCAACATTATTTTCCCACTGTTGCAAATCCACCCGGCGAAATCTCGCGTACCGAAGGGCATAATCTCGTTTTGAAGTGGTGCACCGTTTTACAGTCGTCGACCGCCACAATTCGGGATCACGCTTTGACAAAAAAAATATGTGGATGTATGTTTCACCTCGTTTTTAACGGTACTTGTTTGTATTACCGGCCTAAATGCTTTGCAAGTGTCAATGCAATACTGCAGGCTAAATACAAGAAAGGAAAAATGTAAGAGTCCTTAAAACGCAGGTTTTTTAAACCAACACAATGGTCACTCACTGTATTTGTAAAAGTTGAAAATGCTGTTGGGTGGCGGAGGGCAAATGACAGACAACACAAGGACTCCACTACTTACAAACAAGTTAGGTTCCAGAGGTCTGTCCGTAAGTCGATTTGTTCATACGTCCAACTTTACTCCTATGGATTCCAAACGTGTTGTACGGCGTTGTACACTAAACACGGAGCATGGCTTTACAAGTTGTATAATCTCCTGTTGATCTAGATGCCACTGGGTCGTCATATTCTGCAGATGTAGATGCCACCGGCGGTTGAATTTACGACCACCATGTGGCAGAACCCAAATACAAATATGAATCATTTTAGGCTCGGTGACGTCAACAGCAAAAAAAGCTGCCACCGACAAAAACAATTTCCCAAATTAGAAACTTCTCCCCAATCAAACGACTAAAGCTACAACATATACACTCTCGTATACTCGCCCGTAGGAATCTTTCATCATTATTCAGACTCTGAACGCTCATTGTGCCGCAGTGACATGCCCACAACTGCACCCAAGCCGTGTTGTCGGTATATACGAGAAGCCTCTTCCCACCGTGAACCTCAACATTTCCTGCAGGACATTTGCCGAAACACTTAAAAGCTTATTTCCTCTCGGTGGCAATAAAAACCCGTGAATATTTTTAATTAGCCTCTTAATATGCGGAAGATGCTGCACTCGGAGCAAGGGAATTACCCGACCTCCCTGGGTCACCCGAGGGTCTGTCTCGCTCTTCTCGTGCCTCGCTTCATGTTTCTTTGTTTCCCCCTCGTGTCTCTCTATCCTCTCCCATCTCCTCGCGTCGCTCACACTGCCGACGCGGGCCCGCGGCGTGCGCAAGAGGTGCCCCTTACGTGGTACAGGCTGGCCAGGTGGTGGTGAGTCTTGATGAGGAAGGGCTGGTTGACCCCGGGGTGATCCACGTCGTGGGCCGATGCGGCCAGCAGGCCCAGCATGATGTCTCTGCGCGTCAGGTGCACGGCCAGCTGCAGGCAACCACACGCCAGGCACGCGTCGGTGAGCCACGGAGAAAGAGAGAGAGTGAGCCCGCACGTGATGACGCACACGACACAGAGCCAGCCGTTACAGCCTCCATCAGACTGTCGAGGAAAGTGCCGTCACAGCCAGCACCCTGGTGGCACGCGAGAGGGTCGGTGGCCAGCACCAATCCTGGCTGCCTTTGTCTTCCCAATTGGTGATGTTTACACACTGCACCAAGTGCAAATTTTACGACCTCTACCTGCTGCTCGGGTATCCATGACTGATGCCAGCAGTGAGCGGGAATTGAACTCGGGTCGCCGCACTCATAGCGCACTGCGCCAATCGCCACACATCAATGGACACGTACACGCATCCACGTAACAATATGCTGCACACACTCGGTTATACACAAATACATTAAAAACTTCCAGATCATATATACAGACCAACGTATAGCCTTACAGGAACCAAGTGCTCTCAGTGAGCACCTACTAAAGCCAGCAATACGCAAGATTTGGGGGAGGGGGGTGGGGGAGAAGAGGTAGTTATTCAGAATGCCTGGCCATCTTTGTCTCCCCAGTGCAGATGTTCTCACAGCAGGCATTTATTGATGGCTTGGTCAACTCAGGCCCGAGCGCAGGTTCATGGAGCCCTCGCCACTGATGTGCGTGGGCAGAATTTCAACCCCCGAGTGCCAGGAGGGCACCATCAAAGCGCGCCAACCACCGCACCTCACTGCTGCCGCAGCTGCAGACGTATCTCAGCACGTCTCGTAGCCGTGTACCATCTTGTGGTTAAGTCAACTCGCCCGTAGGCGCACAGACGCTAACGCAAGCATCAATGAACACGACAATCCAGGTGGCCACATATGGACGTGCGTTGCGCAAAATATTCAAACCAGCAACACATTTTGCTTCATTGCTGTACTCCGTTTCGCTTTTGTAATTTTGGGTGGCCCAGGTCACTCTCTTGGTCCCCTGGGTTTCCTGCCTGAATAAATAAAATAAAAACTTAAAACTAAATATACGTTGTGTTGTATTGCATTGTATTTCTAAGTTTACTATGTTTGTTTTCTCATTCATTCTTACCTGATGATGGTTGCTTGTGTTGCAATCGAAACGTCGTATTCTATTATCATTTAATTTATTTTCTTTCTACGAAAGAACCAGAGAGTAATTCCTGCAGTCACGAAAGCTTTGAATCTAGTTTAAATCACAATATGTTGACTGTAGCTATACAGACACCCGCGTGACCACGCACGTGTTTACACAGCACACCACAACAGTCATGGGCACCAGCAGCCTCCATTCTTGCACCGAGTGACAATCGTGCCTGATCAGTACTGGCATCAGCATAGTTAAATGATCAGTCACGCTGCATACACAAAGCCAAAGGTCTACCAGTATAAAACACTGTTGGGGAAAGTGCTTTTAGCGAGCACCTATGTAGGCCAGAATGGCACACGAAGGGGATGGGTGGCCAGCACTAATACTAATAATAATAATAGTTCAATTTATAACGCGCGCAAATTTGCAGACGTAGTGGCCGCAACTCAGAGTCGCTCAAAGGCTCGGCCGCCTTTGTCTCCGTCGTGGGCAATGCTTACACACCGCACCAGGTAATAATTTGAGGCCGAGTAAACCTACGGGAGGCCCAGGACCAATTGAGATAATTGTCACTGGTGTCAGCCATGAGCAGGAATCAAACCCAGGTCACCGGGTTCATAGCGCAGCGCGCAAACCACTACCACTACCGCTCCCCACAGACACACATTTGCTGGACTAACTGGTAGCTGATGAGCAAATACGAGACCCTGTCCTTGATGCCAGAACCGGCTCTGCAGCCGCTTTTACATGGTTACTGGCTGGTCATCTGCAAGACGTGGCTGTTGTTATTCCACTGTGGGATTAGACGACTGTCCCAAGTTCCATTCAAGGCTGCATTAGCCTGTCGCCACCATTCACTTGCTGAAGGTTCCAAGCTATACTGTGATCACGAATTGGGCAATCGGGCCCAGTCCCTGCCACCCCCTTGTCATCACGGAGGGGCATGGGTGGCATCGTTGAAGAACCGTGGTCCGTGCAGCCGCGACGGTGGTGTCGAGATTAACACAAAAACACCGTCGTATTTTAGTAACGTCCTGCGCAGAGAATTGCCAGGTGGCGGGGTAACATGAACTGTTGACTTGGCCCCAACTGGCGCAGTGGAAAACGTTGACGAGCGTCACGCTTTCCCAGCTGCGTGACACTTTGCGGACGAGACAGATGACAGAGAAGGGTGGGGGGGGGTTTAACTGGAACTGTCCGTGTCGATTTCGAAGAACGTGACCGCCATTTTTTTGTGGCACGTGCTGCGTAACCACTAAACTAAGTAACCTCTCGCACTCGGTATGACACTGACATCACGCTGAAAACAATAGCCTGTGCACGGCCGCACAAAGGCAGCGTGCCTATTTCGCAGAAGCATGCACGGACATTCTTTCTAATGCCCTACACGTAATGCGACACCGCATATGCAAACACGAGAATATTCAAACGAACGGTATAACGTATACCGTTCTTTAAATAATAACGATATAACCAATGCATACAAAAATTACTATTTTTATTTTACCAGGTAGAGCTAAGCTATATATCTCTTTTTCAGAAGTAAGAGCACAATGAAGTGGCTTATCATGTGGACATTAAAGCAGCCACATACTAACCTAAACGCATGTTTCTAAATGTGTAGAGTACAAGCCGTATACAGGATGTGGACAAGATGATATAAAAACAGAGGCTATAATGAACACAGGTACATGCGAAGACAATTAACAATCAGCAACACCCCAAGGGGTATCTGAAACGAAATCAAAAATGAAACTGAAACAGCCAGCGCAATGCTGACGCGTTAAAGTGGCAAATGAATCTTCGTAGTACTGCGAGAGTGTCAGGTTGAATGGGACACTGTTTGAGCACGCTCTGACAAGTTGACCAACTGCTAGGGGAAAGGCTGTTTCCGTGTTAACGTTCCACGCATGCAAATAGTGGACGTGACGGCTGCTTTCTGCAGGTGTGCGAAAGTGATCAATAGCCACTGCGTGGGCTCGCGTAGTACGTGCCGTGCGGCTCTGCGGTGTGATGTGCAGCGTGTTGTTCGGCACGACGTCCGACGTTTCAAAACTCTGTGGAACCCCCCCCAACCACCCCCCCCCCGCCGCGAATTAAAACATTTCGCTTATCACGGCCTCACTCTTGCTGGGGAAGCGGGTCCTTCCCCTCCAACCCACTTCCTCCTCCACCCCCCCACCCCCCCGCTCTGGTTTATCCAGCTCAGTTGCATCGGGACGGCTTCTAGTGACGGGTGACCCTCAAACTGGATCGTGCGACTGGCTGCAATGGGCTCGTGTGTTGTTAAATAAAAGCTTAAAGTATATATAAAATAAAACCTCTCTGTAGAATCAGAATATGTATATATACTGGAGGAACCTGATGAGCTATCAAGCTCTTTTTCACAGATGTCCAGTTGGGGCTGGTAAATAAACGACAGTACAAAAACACGATAGTAGCGCAAAGTACAAACAAGGTCAACAAATCACCCAAACACATACAAATACAATTAAAACATCCACATCCTACCAGACAAAGCCCAGTATTCACTTATTATTGAGAAGCGACCTTGCCACGAATAATAGTTCAACAAAGTGGTCCATCATTTGGACATTTATAGCAGCAAAATTATCTGAATACTGTCAATGCATGTAGGGGCTCTCTCTCTTCATTAGGGGTTCCTTCTGCCAGCAGTGACATGAGCAAACAATATGCAGGGCTACACCTTTAACAATTTACTTAACATGACGAACTCACAGAAGGCTTCTTGGCTGAAATTTTCGCAATCGGAAACGATAACATTGTTCAAGTAATAAAACATCACGACTCACAGCGCTCAGGGAAGTTTGTTCTGCTACGTTCTGCTGGACAGATTCATTTATAAGAGAAGTGGGAGGCCGCAGAGTGAGCCCTGCCAAATTCCCTTTGCCGCAACGCAGGCAGGCAGAGGGGACGCGTAATGACATTATTCACATTTGTATTTGGATTCGAACTTGGCTCCCCTGGACTGCCGTGACGAGCATGCCATTTCCCTGTACCATCGTGGCTTCCAATAACAGCCATAGCTATGCACTGACTGGAAAGATTTAGGGTTAAGAAAAGACCGGGGAGCAGCTACAATTACGACGACTACTGCCGCACGCAGTAATTTCTGAAACTCAAAACCACTGCGCTCCCCTGGATAAGACATCAGAGCAAAAATAAATGTGTGTGAGGCGGCTGAAAAAATATATATATTGTGAATCTTTACATTTTTTACCGAATAAAAACCAAACGCGCCGTCATCGGGCCAGATGGCTCTGAGACAACGCAATCACTGACCGCAGTCATGTCATTACCAGGGATGCCTTACGAGCAAGGCCAAGGTTGCTGGGCTTCAATGCGCCGCGCTCTCCACAATCCACATTCCTGGGAGTAGGATTACGGGGGGCGGAGGGCACGAGGTGACCGGGGGCTCTCTGTACAGCATACCCTAGCATTTTTTGTTTCACTATTTGGCCACAGGGATTTAAAGACACTGACGCTATTCGTGGCTCGCTTCAGAACCGACCTTTGGCGATAGTTGGAACGGCGGTGGCTCGACGTACCGCCCCCACCCCCCTGAAGGATGCTCCCGAAAGCGATACGTGTGCATGCGGTTAAGCCTCTTTCCACGCGGTGCGCACAACTCAGCACCGACCGCAGGGGCATCGTGGTGGCAGCCCAGGGTATCACAAGCACGGCGCACGCACGCACTCTCTATCGAACGTCGCTGCCACCACAGCCAGAACCAGCTTCTGCGCGGCACACAAGGCGGTGTGTCTACGTCAGAAGCGGTACAGAAAGTAGGCTTCCTCGCCTATCTGCGCAAAGTCCGAACGGTATCTTCTCAAACACACATGCCCGAGCTTTCTACGGGCATTGCAATTTCCACACTCGTGAGCATAATACTCTATCGGTTGGCCAAATGTCTAAACCCAGTCATAATACTTCGACCAAGATTTTAAGGGTAGTGATGTTATACTAGGCCTATGACCACATTACCAGGATGTGGTCATAGGCCTTGTATAACAGGCCTGTTAAGCTAAGCAGGATGTTGAGCAGTGTTCTTCACTAATTTTAAGATAAGACATCATCAATGTGAGGGCCATCACACATGATGATGATGGGGCGGTGTTTTCACATTTGTGTATTGTCGGGGGCCGCACGTAAACGGCCGCACTAAAGGCCACCAGGGGCCGCCAGTGGCCTGCGGGGCCTTGCAGTGAAGAGCACTGATATTGAGTGTCGATTGTGCTCAGATCGGTGACTGCCACGTACAAAGGAGGCTGTCACAGGGCTGTGGCGGGGGATACATTTTGGGCAGTCACGGGCAACACAATCCATGACGGAATTATAAAAAAAAAATTCACGTCATGGGCAGAATAAATCCGGCACATCGCACATGGTCCATCTGAATTTTCATCCATTAATGGGCCTCCACTCGTTCAATTTGACCACGGTGGGGAGGTCAAATACTGTCCAAGTGGCTCCTTGCTCAATCGAGGGTGCAACAACTTGCTCATCTACGTCGGGCCAAGCTCGTGGTGGAAATTCAACATTCCCATGGCTGGATTGAGGCTTACCAGAGAAGAACCACTGCTAATAAGCCACAACGAAAGATGGGATTGGTGGCCTGAATTGACTCTTCAACCGGGAATTTGAACTGGCAGAGTCGTTTGCTTCTCAGGCCAAGTACTCTTCACAGAGTGCCACTCATCGGTGAATCTGAGCAGACACCGAATGACACTTGGCTTGAAGTGGTCGCGCAGCAGGTCCCATTTAAACAGTTCAGAAATCCGCTCGTGTATTATAACGCGAGAGGCCGCGAACTAATCATTGCTCTTCATCTACAACTGGCGTAAACTGTGTTACCAACCAAGCTGGACGAACAACATCCTTTTAATTAAATAGCACTTTTCATTGTAATGAAAACGTACAGCATTTGTGCCGAATCAGACACGCCCAATGACGAGATCACAATAGAGTGGGGTGTAAAACTGCGTGTGTAACCGAGCACACTGGATACCCAGCGTGGCAGTCAGTTGAAACAAAAGGGAAAGTTTGTTAAATCCTCCCCCCACCACCTCTGTCCACCCAGTAGAACTTGGTCGCTTGCTACGGGGGGTAATGCGTGGGTAGCTCCCAGCGTGTAAAAGCAGGCCCCAATACCCTCTCCGTAAAGCTCTCAAGCTCCCGACAGGTCGGGGGCCCTTCTCTGGGCAGCAGAAGCGTGAGAATTTTTTTTAGAAATGCCTTTAAAAAAAACGAAAGAGGAAAAAAGGCGTCCGCCAACACGCGTCGACGTTTCTCACCTTGGGCTCGCGCAGGTAGCAGTGCATGGCCTGCGTGACATCCGCCGCGTGCACCGCGTTGTGGTACGGGTTCTGGTTATGGTAGTCTTCCTGCACCATCACTGCACAAAGACAACACCACCACCACCACCACACACCCACCGTACAGCATTAACAGACTGTTGGGAGCAAGTGCTGTTCGCAAGCGGCACCTACAGAAGGACGGCACGATACGCGAGGGGGGTGGGGTGGCCGGCACCACGCCCGGCCGCCTTTGTCTCCCCAGTGGCGATGTTTACACACCACACCGGGTACTCATTTGAGGCCAAGTAGACGGAGGGGAGGCCCATGACCAGTTCAGGTAATCGTCACTGGTGTTGGCCGTGAGCGGGAATCAAACTCGGGTCGCCAGGTTCGTAGCGCAGCGCGCTAACCGCTACACTACCGCTCCGCACCCACCATGGAGAACACACACACACACACCAGGCACATGCAAACACACACACACGTGTATGAAGCCACGGCACTGTCAACAATGAGCCTCAGAACATGTGCTTTCAGTAGACTTGCCAATTGCCTAAAGCGTCCATCGGTTGTGTTGCTCGTCAAAGTAGTGCACTGCATAAACACGGCTTGGTTCCACAACGTACGCAAACGTTCACTCAATTCCAAGCACCCGCAAAAGCAACTTTAGTCTGTTCTCTTATAATGCTGCGTGTTTTCATGAGGCGATTAATGTATTTAGGGAATGCACTTTTTATAACGCGAAAGCAAATCGGATATAACGCAATAGAGTGGGAATAAGCGTTCGTACTGCTGCTTCGACGGAGCATCACACAAGGCAGTGGGACGCTGCTGGATGGTTCTAGATGCTACCGACACACCTCGGTCTTTGTTCAGCCTGCGTACTCATCTCACGTGTTATTACTGACTGTGCTTTACCCTACATTATATATTGTTTATAATAACGCAATTTTTACAAAACGCGGTTTTCTTCAGGAAGACAGCTACAGCGTTACAGGAGAAGAGGCTGTATTCAATATTACTCGCCGACACTTATTTAGTTTAAAAAAATTATCTTGTGTTCTCAGGACTCCTGGTAACATAGAAGTCGCTAATTGACCGGGGTGATGATGAATTTGGGCTTGACAGTCAGCCGGGAAGAAAATATTCTCGATACTTCAGGAACAACTGTCGCTCTCCTCTTCAGACGTCACAAACTGCTTTAAACCACCAGATTATCATTCCAGTTCACAAACGGGTTGTGATCCGTGTCAAGAGATGGTGCCGAGAAACTCGATTTGCTGTGGTGTGTGCGGTGCAAAGCAAAGATGCCAAACATTTCATCTTAAATCAAAACTTTTTAAATATTTGCCAGGTTCAAATTACGTTTAGAAAAAAAACGAATATTGTACTTAGGTTCATAGATTCTGAATCTGCATACAGAAATGCAGGAACGTATAAAGACAGTGCACAACATTCTACATCTACAACAGATTCCTAGAAATGGCTGCAAAGAAACACCTGTCAAGAGGGCCTTCACGAACCTCCCTTCTAAATATTACGTGATAATGTGGTGAACATGTTTTAAACCACTTCATAATACCTCTCACACTGCTTACGAGGTTCCAGGGAAAAAAACAAAGCCATGTCACTTCCATCGTGGCGCCTGTATCTGATGATTTGACACGGAACAACCCAAACGGAACGGGCAGTGGGGAACCAACTCGGTGCAAAAATATACAAATGCAAAGCCACGTCAACAGGCTTGCTGGTGCAGACCCACAGCGTTTGATGGCAGTACACCCCTGCCTGTGGTGTGTAGGCGACAGCGGCAGCAGCAGCTTTAGAATCTCACCGAGAAATCCACGGAGCTTGACCATGTCGAGTTGGAAGTGCTGGATTAGTCCGTGGAAATTAAACAAGTGGCATGTGAGGGACACCAGGCTGTTCCCTGTTGAAAAACAAACAATGTACAACACTTTTAAGACCGGAACAGGAGGATTTACTCCGTAATTTTGGCCATCGCCTGATGAAGTTGGTTGTAATTACTGGCGAAACGTCACGGTATTCAAATTGTAAATGTTGTGGATTTCATTCTCCAACACGCCGGTGTGCTGAACTAGTAACTAATTGGAACTTCTTGATTACGTGACAAACCTTACGAATTGGCTGTGTCGGGTGGTGGTGGGTTTAATGACACATTTCTATTTACATGATCTAACCCAAAAAAATCTCTATTATGGATATTGGTCGCGAAAGCCTACGCGTTAAACTACTAAACTTTTAACGTAGCAGCGATGCAGCTTTCCGATTATGTTTTCGCGTTGCGCTGTTTGACATTCGGCTCCTGAAGAAGCTTCCCAGCATGCGGGGGCGAAACCTCGGACGTCGTGCGCAAAACAACACGCGGCGGTGCAATCGGGAAAACATCGGAGGAACTGTGCGACACAACGACGATAACCTGATGCAGCGGAGTTGACGTAGCAATAAACTTGGAGAGAGAAGAGGTGCGCTAAATGAACCAAGCGAACCGAGTAAAACTCTAGGCCATGACTAACAGCAGAAATTGGCCAGAACTACATTTTTTTAAATATAAAATTAAGAAAAACGTTGTTTTTTACCAAGTTTAAGATCATCGCAGTATAATATAAATGCGCATTCGTGCTCAGCTGGTATTATCTCATTTTCAAGGGAATGCTCATAATTGAATTCCGACTTAGATCGGGGAAACTTATGCCTTTGAGAGGACGCATGAATATTTTAACAACGGCGAAATAAAAAGTCTTACCGTTGGTTAATCGGTCGAACAAAAACATGTCAAAGCTCCAGCTTGCAGCCTTCATCAACATGCACTGCAAAGGAAGGCACACACGTCTCACTTAGCACAAACCACGTGTACATCAATACACATGCAATGCTACATCCCCCGTCTACTCAAGGATGGTCTGAGCAATGAGCAGAGAATGATACAAATAAAAAACAAGTGATGATTAATAAACATGATCGGCCAAGGTGATAAGGTCATACACGCGCCACCCCTGATGCCATCATCATCGCCGCCATCATCATCGTTGTCATATGAGAAAGACTGAGAACGAGTGGGGCAGTGATACAGCCCGGCGGTAGAGTGGTCGCCGTTTGTTGGAGAGATGCGTAGGTCGAAACCGAAAGGCGCCCCTGGTTAATACTGTGAATGTATGTATGTTGAACTTCTTTCATACCGGGCCAACTGTGCTAATCGGAGGTGCGGGGGAAGTATTAACCGCACGTGCTGTCCGCTTCACAGTGGACGTTAAAGATCCCGTGTCGTCATTCATAACGAGTAGGCCACTGTGTGCCGCTGGCGTCATGGTCCAAATTTGCCAGATTAAAACAAAAAATGTATCGCCAAATGAACTTAAATCGAGATTACACGCAGCAATCATCGTCCCCCCATACTGGCGGACAATGTCCCTCTTGCAAGGCTGGCGCCCAGCTACCTTGTGCAGTGCAGGGACAGCTACCACTGGGGGTGCTCTTCAAATATTTGCGATGAGATGTGGCGTCATTAGCATTGAGTTTCTGAGGCATTTAAAGAACTGGGTGCCATATGAATGTCATTATGAATTTGAAGAGGATCGTTGTCATGAATGTGAAGATGATCGTTGTTATGAATGTGAAGATGACCGTTGTCATGAATGTGAAGACGATCGTTGTTACGAATGTGAAGCCGTGCAGGAGCCCACCTTGGCCTGCCCGTCGTAATCCTCGTCCAGCATGTGAAGGGAGAGACGCGAGCAGCCGCCCCGCTGCACCGGTGTGGCCCGCAGGTAGCGCTGGCAGCTCAGCAGGCGCTTCACCTTGCGCCGCGACGCGCTCTCTCCAGAGCCTGCCGCCGCAGCTGCATACGCGACACAGGATCGAGACGGCATGGCTGATGAGCACAGGATCGGCAAAGCTCTGGCAACTACGAGGAGCACAGGATCAACACGGCGCCGGCACCACCGATGAGTCCAGGATGGACAATGCGTCGGCACTGCTGGTGGGAGACTCTTTTACTTTTCACTATAGCAAGACACAAAGACTTCTGCTAAACCAAAAGACCGCTTGGGGTCGGGCTGCTCGGATTTGCTATTCTGCGCCTCTTCGAGGTCACGTCCACTGTCCTCGTTCCACTGCATCCTCCCATCTCTCACCCTCGGTCTCCCTCCCCTCCTCCCCTGCACCGCTGGTGTCTCTACAGCCCTTCTATCGCTTCTTTACGCGTGCCCAAACACCAAAGTCTCACCGCACCTTAACTTCTCGAGAACATCAGTGACTCCCGCTAAGGCTCGAACTTATTCATTTGCATCTCAGCATTCTCATCTCTGCCCTTGCAAACGGTATTTATTTGTTGTTATTCTGAGGCAGAAATATTTATTTCCCGAATTAAATGCGGTTCCACCTGGCTGAGACACTCCACTCCGGCTACCAAGAACCGAGCCCCGTGAAGCGAAGACGCTCCCCGTCGAAGGGAAACCCGAACGCGCATGAGCAAAGATGGCATTTCAATCGCTGGAGGGGGGTAACATGCTGGGTGATCGGGGTACTTTAAAGTTTCGTTGAAAATTCTGTCGCAAATTGAATGTCACCCCCTTTTCGCCCCCAAAGGACATGAATTGCATAGATTTTGAATTGATTTGCTTGTTTACCCAGGAAAGCCTCAACACTTTTTTTTCAGGGGTATCCTGCCAAGTTTTTTTGTTCTGGCAGAAGGGGGTTACATTATATATATATTTTTTTAGCTATTGGGGGAGAATTTCAGGGAACTCGGAGGAATCCCATGTAGCGGTGGGTGAACATACAGAATAAGATTATTTATTTATACTGGAGGAATCCGATGAGCGATATAGCTCTTTTTCACAGATGTCCAGGATTCAAACTTCACGTAGAAAGGCAACCCAGTTGGGAATTGAACCCATGAAAAAAATCGTCGTGATCGGAGAAACCATACTGTTGCTTTAAAACTGTACGAGGTGACCTGTCACACTGCCTTACACGTGGGGCTATTCAATGAAACCCATCGCTTCTCTTAAGACTTAGTGAGGCTTTCCTGGATGAGCAAACAACATCATCATCTTTATATTCTTGGTTATTTTGGTAAAGTCACGTAGAAGGGAAATAATGAAAATAAAACAATAACAATTTCACGACGTGTCGATTGCAACACAAGCAATTATCATCAGGTGTGAAAACCACAGCAAGAAAATGTTATTGGTTTATTTGTATAATTTTTTCTTATTTAATTATTTCCCTTCTACGTGACTTTACCGAAAGAACCAAGAATATGAATCCCTGCAGTCACAAAAGCTTTAAATCGAAACATCATCATCATCAAGCCACAAACACAAAAAAATCACAATAAAGCTAAGAATGGCGCACGATTCAACAGTATTTTCAGCACATTTACTGTGCGGTGAATGTGGGGGACTCTAAAAAAAGGCAACATTCTATAGTAATTCTAATGGTATCACACAAATATGAGAGTAGATCAACTGGTGCTTTGTAAGGAAGTTGTCAGGAACTCTAGTTTGCCTCCAAAAATGACTTATTATTTGTACGCTTGCCTTTTTAAGCATTACATTGAGCAGCTCAATAGGTGTATCTTTCATCAGCGAGACGTGTGTTCTACACGATTCTCATCATTTAATGTGACCAGTTGGTGGCTTCGGGTGAATTTCAAATCCGGCGATGTCAACCGTGACGACGCGCTGGGACATTCGTGGGTGCCTTGGTCGTTCACTTCGCCAGCTTTGAGAACTAACACGATTGGCTCACAAGTGACGACATCACATTAATCCCTCTATTTAAGACCGAAACAGGAGGATTTCTCCGCAACTCTGGCTGTCCGTCTGATGATGCTGGTTGTTGTCATTACTGGTGAAACGTCACGGTACTCGAATTGTAAATGTTGTAGTGGGTTTCCTCTCCAACACACCGGTGTGCTGTACTAGTAGCGAATTGGCACGTTTTGTTGCCGTGACAACCCTTACTAATTGGCTGTGTCGGGTGATGGCGGGTTTAACGACACCTTTATATTTACGCGATCTAACCCAAAAACCTCTACTATTGACAATATTGGTCGCGAAAGCCTGCGTGTTAAATTGAGAACTAACAACACAAATTACCCGGTAAGATTTTGTGCGAGCTGGCCTAGTGGCCTGGTGGGTGGGGGGGTTGTGGGGGGGTGGGCACGCTGTGTGCTCGGTCACCCTAACCCCGACACAACGTGCATCGTCCATCCACTTGAGCGAGGAGGCGTGCGTCTGAAGTGGTGCGAGGGTGCGTGAGGCGTGGGATCGCCATGAGCCCGGGGACTGACTTACAGTGCAAAAGTCTAAAGTCGAGTTGAGGGTAGGAGCCCCTGCGCTGGGTCTGGGCTGAGAATCCTGCCTGGCTTCTTACTCGCACATCGCCTGCAACACACCAAACAAAATCGGCCACTCACAGAGCCTCCTGCAGTAGTAGGCGGAATAATAATTATCGTAAATAAGTACTGTAACGGCAAATAAGCAAATGTTAAGAACTGCTGAAGCTCTTGGCATTAACAAGCTTAAGTCGTATTGCTTAGTTTGCAATGGAACTTAGATTTAAAGAGCGTCTTCATGTTTTCACCTCTACAGTACCACACAAGGTATTGACTGATATACACTATTGCGTTGGCGAAACCAAATTACCATTTTTGGTTGTAAATTGCCGTGATTGGTGCGGGAAAGCCTTTTCAGAATGAATGAGAGGCCCTGCCATTGGGGGTTTTCTCGTGCGATTTACCCCTGGGTGTGCTGGATTGCCAAGTGGTCACAACGTGGCTCAACACAGAGCGAGCGAGAGTTAGAAAGTGAGGTTCTCAAGCCACCTTAGAGCCGCGTTGGGGGGGGGGGGGCACTACCCAAGTGAGCCGTTTCAATTGAAAGTTACACGATTTAGAAAGGTAGTAAAAAAAAGTGATCGTTCTGTGCCTATGCCATCGCTGAGATAGCAAAATGAGAAAAATTACACAAAACGAAATTACTTTAAAAAAACAACTCTGTGCAATTACTGTTATCTTGGCCTCCCTTGCGAAAACTGTAATGACGATTAACAAAACAGGTTATCACAGCCCGCTGAGTAATTCGCGTGTATTGTTCACACTGCACAGTAATTGGAGAATTGCGCTTTTACGTTAATTGGCCATAGAAAAAGGTGTGGGTGATTTTCACGCGCCCCCTTGCGGGCGAGCGACCGTGAGCGGACGCTCACCTCCCTTGATCCTCACCCCAGTGGCCAATGTCCCCCACTGTCTCCTCCATCTCTGCACCGTTTACCTCCTTGACTATTTCTATTCAACAATCTTTTCGTTTTACCAGGTAAGGTGCACCACTGAGCTGCTATATAGTGCTTTTTAAGAAGCAACCTGACTTTCACAAATGATAGGTCAACATCATGGCTTATTGTGTAGAGATTTATAGCAGCCAAATACTCTGAACACCTGTCGAGTCTAAATGTGGAGGGGACAACCGCAGCAAAATCCACGTGACCACGGGGGGAACATGGAAAACTACAAACATACAGGAGTCAGGGCCGGGATCGAACCCACGACCCCTTGTATGCCAGGTGAGGTAGTTAACATTTCACAACCATGGCACAAACTTCTGCACTCATTTGAGCAGTTGGGCGATTTCCTCACACGTGGTCTACGTCGTCACCACCACCACTACGTGCTGCGGGAGTATACAGTTCAACGTTCACCGGTAATTATGCTACACGATCTTGTAACGTCAGTGGATTCCGAAAATTTCCAAGCAGACAAAAGAAATAACGAGTCATTGATGATGCAGTTGCAGACAACAAATACACTCTTATAATATATGTACACAATGGTCTCGAAGAAAGAAGGGCACGGATCCTTAATTTTCAAACACAAATACATTTTAATGCCCATTAACTTTGGCGAGGTCGTAAAATGCACCTTTCCCTGCAGTGATATGTTGGCGATGGATGCCTCGCTACCCACTGGCTACAACATTACGGGCACTGATGCGCGGGGAGTCTCACAACAAAGAGGTATGGGGAGGGGTCAAGATGTTGAGGGTCATGCCACGCAGCAACGAAGGGACAGGCCGTACAGCAAGTACAGAGAGGCAGGCGTCAAGTCAAAGTAAGAGGAGACAGACGACAGTTGTAGCTTGGTGTACTGCACTATGACAATACTGACGGCCAGACACACTGCTCCCATATACTGGCCACGTATCACCATGGCCAATTGGTTTATGAACAGAGTGAAGCAGCCCCTTAGGGCCAATGGGGTTCCCAACCTGTCTGGGCCCCTGGAGCACTATGAGCCTTCTCGAGATTTCCACGGATCACCATGCAGGAAAATAAATCTGGCATTTCGTGAAAAGAAACTCATCTGCAACAGTTCCACGACCACTTCACATGGCCTCGCCAAGAACCAGTCGTCCGCCGACCAAACGCTAAATTATATATACATCTTTATACCAGGTAAGGCCCACTGAGCAATAGCTCAATGAAGTGGCTTATCATGTGGAAATTTACAGCAGTCAAATAATATAAACGCATGTTTCTAAATGTGGAGGGAAAAACTGGACGACCCAGAGAAAAATCCACGCGACCACGGAGAGACAAGACACGCAAACTCCTAATATGCAGCAGGTGTCAAGGGCCGGGATCGAACCCACGACCTCCTCCATACCAGGTGAGGTAGTTAATACCTTGCCACCGCGGTGCCCCGGTAGGAACAAAAGTCTGGGAACCAATGCCCTAGCCATGTGTGGCTCTAGCTACATCAACTCCTGCCGAGTGTTGCCCAATAACAGCGTGCCCCAACAGTCCCTCTCGTCAGCGCACGTGTAAAGTGCAGCAACCCTGAAGCAATGTAACCAAAAATACTTAAGCCGGATCTGTATAAGAAAAAAATTAATTGTAAATGTATGCCAACAAGCTAAGTAAAATTGACTTGCTCTGAAAGTATGTAGTATTGCTGCTACGACTAAATTATACGTTCATTCTCTATGTGTGAGCCACGAGACAAAGTGAAGCTAGAATAGATCCAAAAGTGGAAAACATTCGGCATTAAACAGGAATGCCACCTTTGAGAAATTTGGCCAAAATAATAACAGCAAGGAAGCGATGCTTAACCAACTTTAAAACCCCTCGCATACCCGTTCCAGCCTGCCCTGAAGCTGTAAATATTATGGAACTGCACTCATGGTCCATGTGCAAACACAAACGGCACTTACAGCCACAGCTGAAGTGTTTGAGCAATGCGAATGGATGGGAACACACAATACAATACAAGTGCACACGTCTGGCAACAGCTGATGTTGAAATGAAAGTTCATGGAAATGAGTGTACGGAAATTAGAAGAAGTTGTGGGAACGGTTCATTAAAAAAAACACGGAACTAATAATGGGCTGAGGTGACCTCGAACCATAGGCACAATTCTCGTGACGTTAATGGACACCGTTCCACCAAGTTTCGGGAGAATGACGGCCGTTATTTTGCGGAAATTCTGTCCAGGCAGAGGAGAAAATGTCTTGAGTCAAGCTTTAAAGGAGCAAGGATTTAAAGGAGGAGGAGATAGCAGCTCACTTGTCGATGTTGATGGAAATCCAGACTTTTTGGGCAGCCGAGGAGAGTAAAGAACCTCTAGATTGGAGGCTGACCGAATTTTCCGAATAAGCCTCAACTGCTAGCGTAGCAGTAGGGTGGGGGGCAGTGGTAACACTTGTGTCTCACTGCAAGAACTGCTTGTAGTTTTAATACAGTTGTGGGATTTTGTACAAAGATTAAAAGGGGCGGTGGTGGTGGCAGAGGGTGTTGGTGCAAAGGGGATTGGCTGCGATGACCTTTTGACCACGACATACGATCCTAACCCTGACGCTTGTTGTATATTTGTAGTTTGTACGTCTCTCCCCCCGTGGTCGCATGGATTTTTTCCGGGTCCTTCGTTTTTTCCCTCCATATTTAGAATCAACATGCATTTAGAATATTTGGCTGCTATAAATGTCCACGTGATAAGCCACTTCGTGGACCTATCAATGGTGGCCAGGTAACTTCTGAAAAAGAGCTATATAGCTCAGTGGGCCTCACCTGGTAGAAAAAAAAGTTTCGTTTGTAATTTAGTTTATATTCAAATAACAATGACATTGGTCATGTAATTCCAGATATCGCTGCAATAGACATATTTGAATCCACCCAATCTTTCAAAGGGTTAATCGCGTGGCCCTTTATGAAAATATTGATCATTGAGTCTGTCTACACTTCAGGGTTATTCAAACAGCACACAATTCTCAGTGCCTATGATCATGGAAAGCAAAGGCCATTGCATGTTAAACATCAACAAATATCCACTACGGCAAAACAACTCCTCATTACACATTATTATTGTGCTTTTGAGCAAGAAAAAAAAATGCTTGCGCAAGATAACGAATGTGATAATTACCTTCAAAACAAAAACTTAAATAGACATTAAGTTTTTACTACAAGCATGCGAGTCAGTGGAGAAGAAAGCTGCAGCCTACGAAAGTCAGAAAAAATGTCCGAACGGCACCGAATACAACACTGCACACGAGGGCACGGGCCACAGTGCGTGCATCGGAGAGCGGCGTGTACCTCGGCAGAAGACGTGCATAAAGCCTCCGGTGCTCCCTGCCTGCCTGCCGACGATCGAGACTCTTCCGCGCGTGTGCGAAATTGCACAGGGCTCTCCACGAGCAGGCCACAGCGTGGACCGGGTGTCACATGGTCAAATTAGCCACCTGCTTTCAGTTACGTGTCACCCATTACTAAAGGGCACTCCTAAAAAACGAGTGGCACGCGACGCGGCCGAGTATTTATACGCGCACGCACACGGCAAGGCGGGGGGGGGGGCAAAATAAATTAATAAATAACACGTCCGTACGCCCCACAGGCCAGGGTGCCCTTGCTTCACAAGGCCAAACCTTACGCTGGTCTACACGGGGGGGGGGGGGGGACATGATATGGGCCAGCGGTGGCGCGTTCACAGGCTCGTTCTAGCAGGTCGCGGTTCGACTCTGGCGGCCGCCCTGGTTACTGTGGGGGAGGAGGTAGCATTGACCGGACTACTTCATGGTGAGCATTGCAGATACCGTGATGTCAAGAGTAGGACATTGTGTGCCGGTCCAAATTTGAAACATAACCCGCATATTGCACAGTTGGAATGTGGAATTTCGCCTCAAACTAAACAATTTGTACGTTACCAGCTAAGGTCCCACTGAGCGATATAGCTTGTTTTCAGAAGCGACCTGGCCATAAATGATGGCTCAACGAAGTGTCTTATCGTGTGTAAATGTATAGAATCCAATTAATATAATCGATTAAATGATTCTAAAATGTAGAGGGAAGAGCCAGAGGACTCGGAGAAAAATCCACACGACCACGGGGAGAAAGACATGCAAACTCCAAATATTAAAGCATCGTCGGGATGGCACCCACGACCTCTTGCATACCAGGCGAGGTAGTTAACATCTCGCCACTGTGGCGCCCATAGCAGTCAAACTCCCCTACTGGATAAATACTTCGCAGGATCCTCCTTAAACAGAGCCATGAGACTCAGCGAGGCTTTCCTGGGTAAACACGTGTACCAAGTGTAACACGTATACATACGTTCATACAAGTACACACACGCATCTTCAGCATGTGCTCACACAAACACAATTGTGTAATTTTCCATAGGGTACGCCAATTTATAAAGATCTTGGAACACCGACTTGCTATTAAAATTCCCATGACTTCAAATACACTCAAAGGAAAAGGGTCAGTGTTATGGACAAATGTGGATGAGAGTGCATTTATTTTTAGTGACGTCACAACGAGACGTCTGAAGTTTTGCCAGTGGAATTCCAGGATGTGAATACAGGGCTGGTCAAAAGCAAGATTCATAGAATGCTAAAAATTACTTATTTGGCAAGTTAGAGCAGTGGTGAGTTAGAGGAATGGTGGGTTTTAGCGGTGGTGAGTTAAGAGTGGTGGTTAGTGCATCACTGCACCCTTTATTCCTCCATCGCTGAAGAAATGACTACCACTCTGCGAGAAATCAACGTGTTCGTACTATGAATGCACTCATCCCTGTCATTGGAATGTGGAATTTCTATGGCTGGATCACGGCAAAAAACAAGATGATGGCATTTACCTGTGATAGTTTGAGTGCAATGCTTTCATCCAATTTTTTCATCCAATTTCCATTAAATATTTGAGAGCAGTGTTTCTGCATGACCTCATACTATATTCAATAGCATTGTGTACACACATATCTCGGCCATGGAATATGTACGTGTTCAGATATACTCATATTAATACTGTATATCAATCGTGTATGTGTGTAGAACTTATTTCGTACCGTACGTAGCCAACCGTGCTAATCGGAGGTACGAAAGCATGGACGGCCAACAGCAGGATGAAAAACAGGAAAATAAAAAGTGTGTTGTTGTTGGGAAAAATGGAAGTAACCAGAAAGAGAGGAAGACCTCACAGAGAATGGCTTGATGACGGCATAAGAGATTGGTGCGAAAAAAAGATGTGGCACTTCTTGAACAAATTGGGAACAAGACAGAGGAAAGTGGAAACAAATGACGAAATGAGCAGTGGACACCTACAGGCTGTCCTGCCCATGGATCGGGGCTCGCCATCGAACAAAGATGGTCACTGCATCACTTGCCTTTGGATGCTTCTGCGGCCGTCTGGAACGCTCTTTCTTCGAATATTAGGAAGCCACTGGAGCTATCGACTTTTAAATCAAATAGATTGATAACTCATTTCTTAAAAACTGCTTTGTGTTTGTATTTTGTTGTCCTTCCCCCACACCTCCGACGGGCACGGTCGGCTACGTACGGAGCGGACAGAAGTTCAACGCACGTACATACGTCACTGTGGACGAATGAGACGGTTAGAGCGTTTCGCCCCCGAAACTCGTGCACACGCGAGCGTTGTTAGAGATCCCGTTCTGGCTAGCGATGTGAACAGCCTTGGCGAGGGTCACCCTGGCCACCAGCTCCACCCGTCTTGCGCTCACTTGGCAGAAAACTGGAAGACTAATCACAGGATGGTTTTTGTTCCTCTTCATCCCTGGCCTAGAGCCACTTTAAAAAAAAAATGTCCTGCCCCAATGAGCATTGGAGGCAGTGCTCATCTCCTGTTTACAGTCCCTGAGCAAGTCGTTGGAAATTCCACATACCTATGGCGGGGGCGAGTCTATTCACTGTTGATGTTACCACAAAGCGGGACTCAGTTAATCGACCCCCACAGGGACGATGGGTAGAGTCAACCCACAACCGGATATTTGAAATCGTAACGTTCGGATTTGCAAGCTGCCCGCTCTACCAATGGGCCAACTGGGCGGCTGACCTGAGCCCTCCTCAGTCGCTTGATGTGGTCTCAGCCAAGCAGAGATCGTTAGCCTTCGCCAGGTAGCAACCATTTCGTAGCAACGGAACTAAAATAAATGCAGTTTTCACCAACAACAGACCCGAGTGAAGCCTGAGTTCCACTGTGTAACATGTACGGTAAATAGGCACACAGTGATTCACTGCGTTAGCCATCAAAATAGATTCTTACGCTCACGATGCAATGCGGTGATTTGTGCGAATAGGAATCAATAGCTTGCTAACGTTACATTTAGGCTACTGCAGGAAGCTATACTTGACAGGGAGAAGAGACAACAAACAATACAAACGAGGCAATAAATGAGAGGAAAAAAGAAAGGATGCTTGAATCGTACACACACTTTAAATGTGATAATATATCAAATTACAGAGGCTGTCAATTGCCATATACCTACGGACCCAAACACAGAAATAAAACTCTCATTTTACATCGAGTGTAGGGTATTAATTTTACACAAAGTATCCAGGGCCCAAATTGATAATAAATGTAAATTACCCATTTAGTTGGTGATGTCACAGCAGGCATTTTATTTCCCCAAGAGTATTTTTTATCGAACAAACGATTTGGAATCGACACCAGTATATACAACAATTCGAAGTGCAATGATTAAACCCAAAGTTGTATAATTAGGAGGTGGATGCTGTGAAGGGGTTTCCAAGTGTGGTGCTGTGATTCCTCCCTGCCCCGTAATCTTTCATTCGGATGTTGTCACGGCAGGTATTTAAATCGGTCAGCTGATGCAGCCCGCACGATTTCCAGAAGCACAGGGCTGAGCAAGCTCAATGCAGTTGGGAATAAAGTGCCGTCGTACGTCTGGTGCCACATTCAATCGTGAAAAGTCTTACAAAGCCACCTTGAATGTGATCTATGTATTTGGCACGTGTAATTAAGCTCTGCAAATGTGACAATAGTGTTGGCTGGTGGAGAGGGGTTAACTACGAGAATTTTGGCATGAAAGAAATATCACTGTACGCGGCATAAACCCAAATCAAATTAGGCATTAAGCGTGGAGAGGGCTTTGGCGGTCAGAGTTGATGATCGCGTTGGCAATGGTGGCGGCGAGGAAGGGAAGACGTCGCAGGCGCACTTACCTAGCATGCGAACGTAAATGGCATTCTGGTCCGAGCTTTCAAATGAGATTGCACCACGCCGCTGCAAGGAGGAGAGAGGGAGAGAAAACACAAAAACAGGCTTTAGGTCACATCGACAGTCGGTCACAAGTAGTAAGTGTTTTCCATCAACAGCAGCTGCCGCTTCTTATATAATAAGCATTCTGGCTCAGGGGCGAACAAATCATGTCGCGTGCCCCATAACCAAATCGCGTGGAATGCGCCTAATCTTGTCAGAGCTTGGAAGCTAAGCGGGCTGGGCCTGGAATAGATGCTAAAGGCTGCTGCCGGGCTCCGTTGTCAGCAGAGGGCATTGCAGAAAGAAAAGAAAGCCGTCGCTGTATTGTACCCTGCTCCAAAAGTCTATGCTCCCGCGCCTTCACCGACCGACATGGCGGGAGTGTGTTCAAAACAAAACCCCATCCAGCAGTGGATTGACAAGAGCTGTACGTGTAAAACAGTGTGTGGGTGTGCGCACATGGATGGCCACAGCGTACATGTTTGGCAAGAACAGAATGCACGTTTATCCACATTACACACAAAGCCTAGTCTAGCCAGAGTATTACACAACAGGCCGTTTTAACATATATTCACCGGATTGTTGATGAGCAACAACAGTGAGCAGGTGTGCTTATTTTAAGTGGGGGCAAGATGCACCACCTGTGCTGTGTGTGTGCGCGTGCATTTGCCGGCCTGGGTTCGATTCCCGGTCACTGTTAACAGCAGTGACGATTATCTAAACTGGTCCTGGGCCTCCCCCTGGTCGACTCAGCCTCTAATGAGTACCTGGTGCAGTGTTTAATCATCGCCACTAGGGAGACAACGGCGGCTGGACGTGGCGCTGGCCACCCACCCCCTCGTGTGCCGTGTCCACCTTTATAGGTGCTGCTCGCTAACAGCACTTGCCTCAACAGTCTGTTAAGGCTATGCAGATGATCCTTTTTTCTTTGTACTGACAAAGCAAGTTTGGCATTGGGGGGCACAGCCATCACAGTCAGTGAACAACAGTGACGTGCGGTGAGGTCAATGGCTGGGGAGGCAATGGCTAGTGTCAGAGCCAGATTCACACACTGAGGGGGGCGTGTGCTCACGGAGGGGGCGTGGCCTCACTGAGGGGGGCGTGTTAGACACGTCCCCCTCAGTGAGGCAGATGTGATAGCTGCCTCCCCTGGTGCTTTTTCATTGCAGTTTCATGACGAGACCAGCGAGCCTAAATATCTTTATACACATACGTGAGTATGGAAGGCGAGGACATGAAATGAAGGGGTCTACAAACATTACATTGGTGACATACTGAGATAGTAACAGGCACGCGCTTATTGCCCGCGCTCCATCCAGTTACTGAGGGGTTGCGCAATCAGAGGGGAGGCTGAGCACGTCGCTACCTCACCTTTCGTCTCTTCCTGTATTTGCAGCGAAGCTCCGTCAATTTAGCGATTTTGACTATAAAAATGATTGTAATCGTACAGAAATTACATTTATAACACAGATCAGTGGGCAAATCTTAATATTAATTTTATTAGATTTTTTTTCGTAACAGCTATTTTCATTGGAGTATGACAGGTGAGGCTCTGCCTCCCCTGCCTTCCCTGACCGCACGCCCCTGGTGAACAAGTAACACCTGGGGGTCTGTCCCATGACCTGCCAACGAGCCTTCCACACTTCACATGGCCTCTAAGCGCGCATAACCCTGCGGTGACGTCACCGCCACTTACTGGCGAATGACGGCTGATGCTGCTGTTGTTGTTGATGCTGCTGCTTGAGAAAGTAATGTTCATTATTGGTGGCTGAAGTAGTAGATACAGCTGTTTATTTACTTGCCTCCCTAGTTACAAAACATTTGAAGCTGGATCAATAATGGACGGAGAAAAGGTGTCCGGTATAAAACATTTACAAAACAAAAACATTGAAAATTGATGTATTCAAGTGTGTATGTAAAATGTACATGATTTGCATGAATTACTACTTTTGGTGAAACAAATATTGTCAAACAACCTCCATGGCCAATACATCTTGGGGAGGCCTTCATCCAGCAGTGAATTGACAAAGGGATGAGAATGAGTATGAATAATGATAATCAATCGAAGATGTCCAACAGAGTTTGGTTATATAACACAACTGCTAATATAACGGTGTGGAATATTCTTTCTGTATTCAAACAAAACAATATTCAAATTGAGTTAAAAAAATCCGATGTACTTGTAGCCAAGAGGCAAGGCAATCATGCCCGACTTTGACCGTTTTCCGGAATAATAAGCCTCAGATAATTGCGTGGGCAACCACAATTGGGAGTCATTACAGTCGGCTACTTTGCGGATCGTTACTTCAAAGGATTGCCGTACATAATTATTATGACCTCAAACATTTTTTATTACCGCACGGAAAAAAAATCAGTTTTAGATCTCGTTGTTCATGCAAATTGTATCCCACAATCGCTGACGTAAGGCAGTGAGCCGGTGTCGACAATTTCCCAAGCTCTGCAGTGCTCTATAGGTCTATTTTTCGTTTTTCCCTTAAAACTCACTTATTTTTCTGTGCTTAACCAAACTTCCCCCCTTCCCCCTCCCGTACCCATCACTAACTCAATCCCTCTTCCCAACTTCTCTACCCCATCCATCATTCACCACTGATTGTCACACTTTCATCGTCCTTTATTTCACGCAATGTCAGACTCATGTCATCACACTTTTACAGTACAAATCGTTAATTATTTAGTTCAGATACCAGCTGGGCGAAAGGCAGATCTGCATTGCTTGCTGCCATGAGAATAATACGTCATATTTGCATTTATATCGCCATGTGCTTTTGGCTCACATAGTGCGCATTCGTTGCTCGTGCCTTGGCACACTTTATTTGCAAACTCTGCGATATTATTATTAAACTTGTTTACCCAGGAAAGCCACAAACGAAGCCTTACGACTCATTTTCAGGACGGCCTTGCCAAGTTTTTTGCAAGAGGCGCACGGTGATGGCGATGACTGGAACGTATATCCTCCGCGAGCAATTTCCGGGGCAATTGAAATTTTTTGGCAATGTGGACCGTGATGCCGCCAATGCATTGGGCCGCCTACCTCTTGCGCATGACGTCATGGGAGCTTTCACGCCGCCACTGGGAAGCGGATGGCGCGCATGGCATCATCACGGGAAAGACGCAGACCGCTTCATTAAAATCGGAGGCAGCCGCTGGATTCAAACGGCGAGGCTCTGCACCATTGCCACTGGGGCCGCCGCGTCACCATAACGCATGTGGGAAATTGGAGAGGAAACCGCTAGAAGGGACGATGGGCGACTGGACAAGACCTATGTACGTAGCCAACCGTGCTAACCGGAGGTGTGGGGGGGGGGAAGGACAACAAACTAAACACCAAAAGTAGTTCTGAAGAAATTCGTTTTCAGTCTAGATGCTTTAAAAGGGCATCGCTCTAGCAGCTTCCTAACATCGGAAAGAAGAGCGTTCCAGACGACCACAGAAGCGCATCTGAAAGCGCGCAATGCGGTGACCGTCTTTGTTCGATGGCTAGCCAAGAGCCGCTGTGAGCACGACCGACGTTTGCGCGATGATTTATGCTCCTTGACGAGATCAGCAAGGTATTGTGGTTCACTTGTGGCAAGCACTTCATGTGAAATGAGTGCGACCTTATAAAGAGTAGTGACAGAATGACAGCCAAAATACAGAACATGCCCAAGCGGACAACCACCAGCGTGGAGATGGAGTGATGAGATTGGCTCGTGTGGTGCAAGAGTGAGATGGTTTATGGCAATGACTGTGAGGGGTGGTGACGGTGTAAGAAAAATTATAAAATACATTTCTCGTGTCTATATCTTTGTTAGTGCATAGGCCAACCGTCTGTTACGGTAGTGCATTGATAGTGCATCTACTCGTAATTTGCATTGTTTGATGTACTCAACTCTAATTTGTTAAGGGATTCCAATACACAGTGATGTTGATTTTTTTATGCTTCAGTTAGATTTACGGAAATGTTTTTTGAAGTAGCAATCAAACTTCATCTTAAATTTGTATTTAAAGCTTTCTTGACTGCAGGGATTCATATTCTTGGTTCTTTCGGTAAAGTAACATGTGTTGCAGTCGAAACGTCGTGAGAATGTTATTGTTGTAAAACATTTTTATTTTATTATTTCCCTTCTACGTGACTTTACCGAAAAAACCAAGAATATAAACTTCATCTTGTTTTCACATCGAAGTAAATATTTAAGCTACTTCGAGAACTTTGCAATATTAAGAGCTCGGTGACATGAAGTGCTGGCAATATCTATTAGCAGGTTTACATGGAAAAACAAGTGTCTGATAGGCTTCACAAGCACATACATAAGTGGGGAAGCTTATCAATAGATGTTGAAGCAATGCTTTTGTACAATGGACTCTTAAGACGTTTTCTGAATGAATATTTAGATTTTTTTCTTCATTAAATATGACTTCAAATACTTACTCATTTAGCTCAATAAGTCATCTTTAACAGCTTTTAATCCACCGAGCCACATACAATATTAGTAAAGTGTGATGAATATCCTTCATTGATCATTGCCTTAATGAAAAATAAACTAAACATATTTTACTTACTAGGTAAAGCCCAGAGCTATTAGCTCTTTTTCAGAATCGACCTGGCCACAAATAATAGCTCAAAGTGGCTTATCGTGTGGAAATTTAGAGTAGCCTTCTAAACGTATTGTTTCTTAATGTGGAGGAAAAAACCCGAGGATCCGGATAAAAATCCACGCGACCACGGGGAGGACATGCATACTCCAAATAAACAGGCATCAGGGTCAAGATCGAACCCACGACCTCCTGCATACCAGGAGAGGGAGCTAACATCATCTTGCCACCATAGCACCCCAAACCCAGAGCAATGGAGAAAGGAAATATGTAGCACATGGCATCTTGCATTATAATTCACCGGCTGATTTCTGGACTGTTTAAATGGACTAACCTCAAGCCAAGTGTGTTCAGTGTCTGCTCAGATTCACAAACATTATCTTTGCCCCACATTCCCCGCCATCCACACGAGTGGCGCTCTGTGAAGAGCACTTGGCTTGAGAAGCAAAAGACTGCCAGTTCAAATTCCGGTGAAGGGTCAAATCAGGCCACCATCCCATCTTTTGTTCTGGATCATGAGCAGCGGTTGTCCTGTGGTCACCCTAAACCACGCGACAAGAATGTGGACTTTCCACCACTAGCTTAGCCCGATGGAGATGAGCAGTGGTGCACCCTTGGTTGAGCAAGGAGCCACTTGGCCAGCGTTCCACCTCCCCGCCGCTGCCAAATTGAACGCGTGGACGCCATTAATGGATGAAAATACAGATCGGCCGCATACGATGTGGCGGCCTTATTCTGCAATTGACGCAAGTTATTTGTTTACAGTGAAGTGACCATCTGTGTCATGAGATGAAGCGTCCACTTGGAACACCCACAAAGTAGCCGCTTGTTAGAGAACAGCCCGGGGAAGCAGATTTCACAGAACTAATTCTGAGAACCCTTCACGTTATTTATTTTAAATATGCGTTGAGGGATACCACAGTCTCCCATATACCTGCTACAAACAAATGTTCATTTCATGGATGAAAGATCAATTTTCTTATATCCAGAGGTGGAATTTCGCAAAATTAAGTGAAGCAACTAAAATTTATGCAATGGGTTTTTGTGTGTTCGTTTGACGGCCAGGTTAAAATCATGGCTCTTGACTGTCAATGGAAGAGAACACTGTCCCATCCTCGTCTAACCAGAAATTCTGTAACATCATTGACTTAAGAAGAACACATACACTCGATACTGCAGAGCGTTACAAACGACATTACACAACCCACTCGAGATTGTACCCTGTTTTTTCAAGTAAGAAAACATCTGCCTGCCAAGCATATTGTGGCACACACAAACCTCCATCACAATGTGGTGAGATATTGAACCTGCAGAGCTGAGTAGAATGCTAGATTTTATCCTTAAAGACATTGAGATTACTTAGATTATTTCACTGCTAGAAATTTCCACGTGATAAGCCACTTTGTTCAGCTATCATTTGTGGCCAGGTCGCTTCTGAAAAATAAGTTAACACCTCAGTGGGGTTTGCCTGGTCGGATGAGGATGGTTACATTGCATTTGCATATGTTTGGGCGATTTGTTTACCTTTCTTGTACTTTAAACTACTATGATGTTTATTTTTATTGTTTGTTGTTGTATCTAATGTGCTTACCCGCCTCCGCCTGGACATCTCTGAACAAGAGCTTTATAGCTCATCGGATTCCTCCAGTAAAAATAAATATTCTGATTCTTAGTGAGACTCCCTCAGGGGTGAAGGTTCTCTGGGAACTTTGGTTTCCTCCCTGTGGTTTTGGCCTCGTGGTGCATGTCGTGAACAGGTCCGCGTGTTTGCGTTGTCGAGTTTCCACCGTTTTTCCTTGCTATCAGGCCTCAAGCCCCCACACCTCCTCCTCTGTGCTGCGTCCACCTGATAGCAGTTGCAGCTGAACCCACAGTGTTGTTGTTTTTTTTCTTTCCATTGTCAGCCCATGCACTGCAGCGTGTTACTGCACGTTAAGCGTACTGCACACAGGCAGGCACGAGTAAGAAAAGCCAAGGGGGGGGGGGGGTGTCATGTCCCCCCCCGTGTGCGTGCCATGCCGCGATTGCGCATCGCAAGACCTTCCTTCGTCCGACTCGTCCTCTGAGTGCCTTGGCGTCAGAAAGAAATGCTGCAGTTTCCTCCCACCACCCCCATCGGGCATTAAATAAATGCTGCGTTTTTACGTGGCGACTCCCGAAGCATTTATCATGAGCCGCCTCAGGTGGTTGTGGCCGACCGAGGATAAAGTGAACGTATACAAGGAACGTCTTGTGTTTTAAACCTGGGTTTTAGCAGATCGTGCAAAAAAAATATTAAGCTTTTGATTCCCCCTATAAAGCAGAGGATACGTGGCCACAGAGTTTTACAGATGTAGTGACATCGCAGATGTCACTGTGTAATGCCAGCCCGAGAGAGGCACGGCGTGCGATGTATTAACATCGCCGACACCACGTGTATGTGGGTGCAGCACCGACCCTAGAGGGGCTCTGTGAACGCTGACTGACAGTGCTGGATGGCACCACGCTCTGCGTGCAGTGCCGACCCCTACAGGATAGGGTGTGAGAGTGCCGGCCATGGAAATGGGTTACTAAGGGCCATGGCACTCTGGCTGACCCCGAAGGACACGTAACGGGTAAAGTCTACACAGGGCCCCCAAGTGGGGGCTACGGGTGGTCACGTGTCAGGGTCGAGATCCTGCTCGAGGATTCTGGAAGGTGGTTGTGGCTAAGGCCAGAGCCAGCCAAGCCACAGAGGATAGAAGCCGGGTCCCCCAGAAGGACCGGCGGCTGTTGTTCATCCTGAAGAATCTACGTTCCACATCCTACAGAGTCACTAACACGTGGACCTGGACCCAAGCTGTGGTCCGGTCCGTTGTAGCCAGTTACGTTGTAACTAGTGCAGTTAGCCTGGCGGTCCACCACCACAGGTTATCTTGTTAAGGGGCAGTTACCCTGTGTGTTGGTATTAATAAATGTGTTGCCTCCGACAAGTGCGTCTGCGACTCAGTTGAACTCACTACATATAGATAGAGAGTAAACTCTTTGAATGTAAAAGGATTGCAGTGGTATTGAGCAGATACTGCCGAGTATCCAGGAATTTCTAGAAAAGCAACGTTCAAAATCCTGCTTTATGGTCAAGGCCACCTGGGGCAGTGTGACAATGTGAAAAATACACGACTGCATTATTGTTATTGTTTTGCATTCCACAACCAAAGCCATTCCTGGTGTTCACTGCCTGCCACACCTTGACCCTGTCCTTGACGCACCGCTCCCCCAGCTGTCCGACTCCCGTTCTCTTCGTTGTTCCCCTCTTGCCTGTGAACGACTGAGATGAGGTTGCCACAGTGGCGAGATGTTGACTATCTCGCGTGGTATACAGGAGGTTGTGGGTTTGATCCCGATCCTGATGTCTGCTGTATATTTGGAGTTTGCACGTTCTCCCCGTGGTCAATTGGATTTTTGTCCGCGATCACCGTCTTTTCCCCTCCACATTTAGAAATATGCATTTAGTGTGTTTGGCTGGCATAAATTTCCACATAAGCCACTTCATTGGGCGATCATTTGTGGCCAGGTCGCTTCTGAAAAAGAGCTATAAAGTAGCTTAGTGGTTCTTTATCTGGCAAAATAAAATAAAAAGTTTATTCTTAGACTGCCTCTTTCTCTCGATGAAATAAACACGCACTCCCAGTCCAGCATCTTGAGATGCGGTCACATTCAGATGCTGCACTTTGTATAAATCCAAATTGTATTGTGTTACAAACGGTGCAAGTCAGAGGTTTCTACAATGCATGAAGGCACAATCTTGACAATTGGTTTCACATCCGGTCATCTGCAAGTGAAATTTTCCTCCATTTCCCCATATTTTGATGCATTTGCAAATACATAGTACAATCATATGATGATATATCAGACAAAAAAAACACTTTGGCCAAACTTGTCCGTGGCAAGTAGCATCGGGATGTTGACCTTTCGTTCTCCCAAAGCCGAGACACGCAAGGACAAATTATAACTCTTTGGTTTTGTCGGTAAAGTCACGTAGGTTAAAAGAAAACAAAGAAAATGTTTTTTTGTTTTCTTTTAACCTACGTGACTTTACCGAAAAAAACAAAGAGTATGAATCCTTGCAGTCACGAAAGCTTCAAATCTAGGACGAATTATAACCCAGCTTCGGTGTGGCATAGATAGATATCTAAATCGGATGGGTTTTAAAACTCAGGCATGTTGAGACTCGATGTAAAAACAGCTGAAAATTGTGACCTGTAATAACGTCTATATTCCCTGGTAATAGCACCCTTCAGCTTCCACCAAGGCCTTTCAGCCGCCACTCAATTTTACCTTCCGTGCGAGTGACGACGACGTGTCGTGGGTCAGATTATTTGTTGGCAAATTTTTCGAGAAAACGCAAATACGCGTGTAACGCCAAACACACAACACCAAGATAGCCGTTCCAGTGACGTGTATGCACACACACCTTGAATCAAATGTTATTTACACAACATATTTCATAATAACACGCCCATGACCTTGAACGCCACGTAATGAATTTCGATGTGGGTGCACATACCCACTGGACCATTCCAGTCTGTCCAAGTCAGGTCTGGTCACGCTCGTTGTCTGCTATTATATTTATTGTTGCCATGGCATGAAACGTGGGTTGCCCCTGAGAGCAATCGTGTGATCCAGGATTGCTCTTGAGCAAGGTTGAAAAAAAAACTGGATTGAGCGTAACATGTACGGTAACAGTTGATTTAATTTAAAATGCGGACAGTCTTGACTGGTCCGAGCGTGACTGGGGTGGACGACTCATTAATGTGACAGCGTTGTCAGAACCCCACAACAAAGCGACGGCGAACTGTTCGGTTGGGCCTCGACACACGGCTCGGCCAATGCTGCAACGTCTTCGCTGCGTTCGAGCAAAGGAAGCTCTCGAATTGTAAAATCTAGAAATTCTGCCGGTCCTTAATTAGTGCATGTTTGTTTGTCTTAAACTTAGCACTGCTGCTAAGAACACAAACTGCACCGCAGCCAGTTCAAAAGATGGCAACGCTAGACATCACAAAGCACTGCAAGGAATTTTTCAAAGGAAAGACAAAACTCAATTCCAAAACGTTTACACAACGCCCATCTCAAAGTAAACCAACGGGGTAATTTTTCTGCGATTTCGTTTCCTTTTTTGGTCTCGCAAATGGAAAGCAATTCTTCTTGTCTGGTCAGCAGACCCGCGCACGTGCGCACACTTGGAATCAATGAAGCGCAACAACATCTATGATGTCACGGGCCATCGGGGGGCCCATTGGGTCACCACCCGCACCTCAGATTACCACGGTTAGGCTACGTACGGCGTAAAAGAAGTTCAACATACGTGCATACATTACATACATCGGGCCGCACAAGCGAGAAGGGAAGGGGTTGTTCCCCCTCCAAAGCGGGGCCGCCACAAGGGAGCAGAGGTCGCCGTGGTTGATTTCACAGAAGCACGTTCGCCTGCAGCGTGACGCTAAGCATTCAGCAGCAAAAATAAAACCCCGCACGTGTTTATCAGGTGTGCCCGAGAGCTAAACTACCATTGGCGACGGTGTATAATTTATTGTTTTATTTAAAAATTCTGCAGACGGGTTGTCTGCATAAAGACAGACACTGTTTATTTGCAAGAAAAAAAGTTCTGCTTTGTTTCAGGGACCGAAACGTATCAACGTATCATCGGGTGGTTAGTTGAGGCATGAGGTATTCAAGTGAAACATACATTGCAGATATTTATGGGCTCTTTGATGCCTCTAATGAGCACGTGAGATGCTTTCCTATGGCGTGCCGATCACAACGATGTCACGGGTTAGCCAAGGGGCATGAATTGTCAAAAAAATGTTGGACTGCCAGACTCGTCACTCGCCGCGTTAAACGAGACCACGTCTCCCTCCGCTGGCTCCCAAGCCAACCCCTGGGACAAGAAATGGATGGCACTCACCACCTTCAATATCCTCTCCATGGACACTCCCCGGCCTACATCTCCCCTCTCATCTCCCTCTACCCCCCTCCACGCACTCTCCTACCTCTCCCCTCTCGTCTCACTCTACTACTCCCCTATGCCCGCTGTCTGCTCCATCAACGCAAAGCTCTTTGTCTAAACCCCCAGTCACCCACTGCTCAGTGGGAGATCACCCATCCGCCTCCTCCGCTGCCTCCGTTTGCTGGAACTCCATTCCCATCGCTAGCCAATCAGTAAATCATTTTAAAAACATTTATAGTTAATTACCTTTTTGGTCCTCCTCAGTGTGCTGTTGTTTCTAATAAGGTTACTAAACGATCTCTGTCTTTGTCTTTATTTGGGCTCGTTAGCCTCTTCTCGCTGTAGTCCGTCACGGTTGGGCCCGATCATTTTCCTCCACTCAGTCATCGTTGACTTAAATTAAAAAAATAACACTTCTCTGCTTGTGTATATTTACGTAATGTTTTCATCAACAATTTCATTAACGGCATGCAAGCAAATCTGCTCCCTGCCTCGCAGTTATCCCACGTGTCTCCCCACAGCCCACGTCGTCACAAAACTGCAAAGTATTTGCGTGGCAGATGATACGAACATCACATCAGTAATAATGCGTGCGCTCCGAGGGCCGGCCAGACGAATTATTATGTTGAACCGAACTCTCAAGCGGAGTGGCACACTAGGCACGGTGATCATCTCCGGCCGTATTTTGCGAGAGAGAGGAAGCAAAAACAGGCATCGTTTGCCATGAACCGCTTGTGCGGTTATAGCAAATGGACTAATACACATTATCAGTACCCACTTCCACATCACATTCGTTTTTTTAATTAAATAAAATTGGAAAATCTACAGTATATTTCATCGGTCGTCTTAGTAAAACGTTGTGGGTTGTGAATTGGCATTCAGACAAGCCGGCCGAAGAGAATGCAAAGCTCAAACAATTTACGTCAATTGTGCTGCACGTACCGCTGGGCAAATGCACATGCTTTTTTGCAAGCTCACTTTCCTGTATGAATTTCCTGTGAGATACGAACGGGCACAGAGCGGTGGCTCGCTGCAAATTGTGAGAGAGAGAAAATCACGGTGAATGACGTTCGGCATATGTGGTCCCAACAAACTTTTCTGGCAAGGGATGACTTGTTACATTATAAGTGTAATGGCCAGCCTAAACATGTGCCCAGGAAAAAAAAAAGCAACGGCATAACTAGCCAATGCCAAGAACACATGTTCAAAGGTTTTTGGGAACAATGTCATACTTTCAAGATCAGATGGTTTGAAACTTGGTTCCAAGAGACCTTGAAAAATGGCTTTTGAGCCACTTGTTGGATCAAAATGAGCTTGAATTCCAGCTGTTGCCCATGGGAGCTGCGTGGATTTGCCAAATGGCATTCCATTATTAAAATGAGATTCATGAAACACAATTTACGAGATGCGTGGTCGCACCATGGTGGATAAGCATCCTCGTAAGAACTTCACCCACGACAGGGATGACGTAACCCAAGTGCCAGGTGAGGAATGCTTATTTATTTATTTTATATTTCACGACAATGCTGGAAGACAGACGAGTAATACATTTGAAAAAAGCACTTCAAACACGCTTCACTTCGCTCCGAGCTGTCCGCGCGAGCATCAACAATCCTTATGGCCGGATCAAACGTACATTTGCAGGTCTTTTACACAACACAATTCAAAAAAATGTGCGTCACTGAGCCAGGCGATGAACAGATTACGCTCCTGTACCGGTGACGTAAATGGGAAAGCAGGCTTAGCGAGGACAATCAATGATCGCAGCTAGAAGGGGCTACCGGCAAAGTTCCTATGTTCGTCGTAATAACACAGACATTACTGGATGACAGGTTGTTCTGTAGATGGAAAGCCATGTTACTTTACATTCGGGAAAACATTTGGGGGCACTGGTTCACCCACGATGCATTGCTATAACAGAATACATGGCAGTGTAAGCGACGGTGGCGATCTATTTAATACGTCGTGTTCACTGCAGCCAATGCAGCGGGGGTCGGACTTGAATGAAGAAACGTTGCTCTAAAGCAGTGGTTCATGTTAGCCTGGGGTGCGAGATGCCCTTTCTGGGGGTGCGAGACATGGCCAGATTTTTTTTTGAAGGTAAATAATCGAAATACAAATTAAGCACGGGCACATAAGTACAACCACTATGTTTAATCAAACCTACGCATTTATTAACATTATAAAAAAAATTTACGATTGAGAACCAAACGGGTGCAAGGCTGCAGTAAAGGTTAAGAACCACGGCTCTGAAACAAGCGGGACCTCTTTGACGAACCACACTGTAATTTTATTTCCACTACCTTTTAACCGATTTGGCTAAGGTGGCAAAGACGAAGCCGCACCTGCTCCCGGTGCAGAGGTGTATGTATGTGTGTAAACTACTTATGTATGTTGAACTTCTTTTTCACACTTTACGTAGAGAAGGACAACAAACTAAACACAAAAAGCAGTTCTAAAGAAATGAGTTGTAAATACAGATTAAAAAGTGCATAGCCCCAGTGTCTTCCTGATATCGAAAAGGAAGAGGGTTCCAGACGGCCGCAGAAGCGCATCTGAAAGCATGCGATGCGGTGACAGTCTTTGGTCGATGGTTAGGTGAGGAATTGTGGGAAGAGCGGGTGGGGTGAGTCATGTGGCCGGACCAGGCACTTGGTAGCGGATTTGTGGATGGTGGCATTGGCATAGAAAAATCGTACTTGATTGCTATAAAGTCGGTACATAATAATTAACAAATATATTACAAATTTGATTGACACATAAAATGTATACATTAAAATATAGCTGTTAGCATGCTGTGCTGTCATTTCCAGGAACCGAATTCAATTCCTGGCCAAGGCTAACGTAAGTTGCGGGCGATATATGAACTGGTACTGGGCACCAACCAGCACTCACCAGGGTAGAAGTATGGTCAAACAACCCCCAAAATGGACACCGCATGGGGAGACCTTCATCTAGCAGGGGGGTGACAGATATCTGCAAACTATTGCATCGTTAGGCGAGCGGCAAACACGGTGCGCTAGCAATTACACAACGTCCAGCCTCCACAGGTGGCCTCCGACACACTCCGACTCTGTGTTCATGAACCCCATTCTGTGCCGCAAAACTTGATCAATCATTATTCACTTAATGATTGGGTAGGCGCTGACCCCCACCCCCCACAGGACCACGTAACCCCTCCGCCACCATTCCAGTGGGTGTCTAAGTTTTCGAGGTCCGTCTGGGTGCGAGATTTTTTTGTACTGCACTCCTCTTAACGCCACGATAGTTAAAAAATGCCGTCATAGACCTCCCGGGTTTAAATCGCCAATGTCTGCAAGATTAAATCATATTTTGTCAAAAAAGTAAAAAGAGGACTTGTATAGGACAAGTTAGGTGATAGTTAACACCAAGTGCTGGCAGCTCAGTTTAGAGTATTTGGCTACTGCTATAATGTCCATGTGATAAGCCACTTCGTTGAGCTATCATTTGTGGCCAGGTTGCTTCTAAAAAAGAGCTATATACCTCAGAGGGCCTTACCTGGTAAAACAACAAATAAGTTTTAGTTTAGTTAAAAGTAAATGGCCGCACGCATTCAATATTGATTAAAGAGGGTGTACAAAGTTCCGAGAGCCTGGTACAAGACGGTATTTGCGGGCACGCAGACGGAGTGCGTCAGAATCAGAATCCTGATTCATCCTGGAGAAATCCGATGAACTGTGAAGCTCTTTTTCACAAATGTCCAGTGTCGGCGTCTGCCGCCGTACGCTTCTAACATGAGGCGGCCTGTTCGCGCCGAACATGCGTCTCTTGTCCAGGGATCGGCTGATGCCCGCTGCTGCTGCTGTTACTGCTGCTGCTGCTGTTACTGCTGCTGCTGTTACTGCTACTGCTGTTACTGCTGCTGCTGTTACTGCTGCTGCTGCTACGCCGAACGTGGCGGCGGTGCGGGGGGCGGTGAAGCTGCGCGTGAGAGCGCACGCCATCGGGCAGCCTGCCAGCCGCGCTGTCGGAGCCAAGCCTGAGCCATCATGAGCCAGCCAGAGCGGCTCCAGCAATCCCTCGTGTTCACCACACAAGGGCCCCCCTCCCCCGCCCCTTTTCTCTTTACTCACGGCTTCGGTCAGAGCGGGTCTCGCACGTTCGCGCCGAGCGTTTTGAACGCATACCTCGAATAACCAACGGGGGGGAGACGTGCCCAGTCGGGCGTTCTATTTGGCATGCCAAGGGGACTATTTCACGATGATTAAAGCACAACGGAGACGTTTCAATGTGTGCCTTTGTAATGAATTGTAAACGTTGAGCAACGGTGCGGTTTTAATGGAATCCGTATGGATTTGCCACACAGGCATGTAAGTCAGACAACAATTTTGGAATGTATTACATTTCAGCAAGTGCAGCGCCATCTCTTGTGTCACGATTAAGGTGAGCACATTTTTCTGGGAAGCTCAACCAGGAAACATGGCGAGTTGGCAGCACCACCCACTGTCACGTAGCCACACCCACTCCGACATAGCCACACCCACTCCGACATAGCCACACCCACTCAACAGATAGTCCGCCAGGCACAGCGAATTGCCTCTTCTCATCAGCCCTGTCGAGGACTTTGCCGAGGCATATCCACTACTCCTGGTAGCCTCAGTGGACAGCAGATAAAGGATTAAGAGGGATTAACGTCATGTCGATGCATTTTATTACGAAAGTAATTTCACTCTACTATGTTTTATAACTACCAACTTTCAATCGCATATGGGTCAAAATCCGCACACGTGTGTACGTTTGCAAACACGTCCTTCAGAAAAATGTGTTTGTTTTTGTATGCGGCGAAACCATCAACTCACTATACTTGAGAATCAACATGAATCATGAGTACCACTAACAGGATCTGAATATAGGATCTCAGAAGTACTATAAACTATAAAAGTATTTTTATTTTACCAGGTGAGGCCCACTGAGCTATATAGCTTTTTCAAAAGCGACCTGGCTATCACACACGATGATAGCTCAACGAAGTGGCTTGTCATCGCGTGGAAATGTAGAGCGGCCAAATACTCGAACGCACGTGGATTCTAAATGTGGAGGAACCAACCGGAGGACCCGAAGAAAAATCCACACGACCACGGGGAGAACATGCAAACTCCAAATAGACTGGTGTCAGGGTTGGAATGGAACACACAACCTCCTGTATACGAGGCGAGGTAGTTAACATCTCACCATCATGGCAACCTAATTCAATATCAGCCATCTGGACCACGCAGCCACCTGCAGACTCCATGCATATTCAAACGACGTTGTGTACAAAAGAAGACGAAGATCCCCTTATAGCATTACCAGACTATAGGGGAAAGTGCTGTTTGCAAGAAGCACCTATGAAGGCCCATTGCGCACACACACAAAGCCAGTCTTTTTTTCAATGACCAAACGTGAAGCGATAATTCCTGCACAGACCCAATGTCCACCCATGACTTTCCCCACCGAAACACTTTGCTTGAGTTGAGAAACCAAAAAATCCGTGATCTTTATATTGAGGCAAAATCCGCTCTGGAAATAATTCATGACATACCACAGTGGTGAGTTCGCCTCACCACGTAGGCTGTGGGTAACGCCGTGCCACCAGGCTGGGCCGCCGCTGATGTAAAATCCACCGCGTGTCACATGACGTGTTGTGGTAAACGCATGCAAACTTCCACGATACGTACTTGCAACATTTTCCAAGGGATTGTTATGTAATCGTTTTCTGAAGAAAAGGAGTAAAAAAAAAGACACGCGCACACACAACGTAGGAGAAACAATTTGGATCCTCGTGCCCTTTTTAAACACATGCCCAGGAGGGAACCCCAAGGCCAGGAATCCCATCATCAAAGCCAAGGCTGAAGAGATGCGCAACGATGTCAGACCCAAGGTTGACGACAGACTACAAAGGTCAGACGTGGCTATCATTCTGCAACTTTTCTCTTGTTGTTGTTGTTGTAGAACCATAGGTTGCAGCATATACAATCAATTGTATCTCAACAGGCGGCTCCCAGCCAGTTCATACATGACAGTTAAAGGCACGGTATGTAACTGCTCGCAGATAGTATCTGGGGAGGTAACAGACAACAATAACACCAAAGTCCCCAACAATTCAGCAAGCAAGTTTGGAAGTAATGCAGAGCTTGCCCCTGGAAACCAAACCGTGTCAAACTGCAGACTTTTAAGTCTGAGCAGCTGTATCGTAAAAATAATGGTTATTATCGAGGCCAGTGCTGCAGTAAAACCGAATTAGCGAGGCACTTTAACTGCACCTCGTTAGACATTTGCTGAAGGAATATATTAGAAGGGATGGAGGATGAATCAGTTCAGCATTATTTAGAAAGTATATGCACGAAGCACGATTAAACTTGAAATGAATGGTGGATGTGTGTATAGCTCACAATATGCACTTTTAAATCTAGATTTAAAACTAACTTCTTTATAGGACAGTTTTTTGCGTTACTTGTGTTGTCTTTCTCCCACGCCTGCGATTAGCATGGTTGGTTACGTACCATGCGAAAGAAGTTGAACGACATACATACAGAGCTTAGCCAACCATGTCAACTTGGACCAAACTGCTGCTAGGCAAGGCCGCTGCGCTCTTGACACTTTAATTACATTTCAGTTACATACACCTTGTAACCAGAGAGCACGTTGTCATGTATTTGAAACTCCGGCTGTATTCCTGCAGGTGCCTCGAGGCTCCGACGCACGAGGTGGTGTCACGGAGACGTGACGACGAAAAGCTCCAAGCAGCAGCGGCCTCAAAAGCCGATTGTTTCCATCAATAAACGGCATCGAGCACTCTCGTGTCGTTCGAAACTGCAGCGCCACGCTGACGTCTCAACCCGTGTACGACAATGCACGCTTCAACGATCAAATGTCTCCCTTTTTTTATTATTGTACAAACCCGCACTGTTCTGGGCAGCGGCGACAACGCATTGAGTGTCACACAGAAGCTTTATCCGCAAGCTAGGCTCACGTAAGCCGAGGGATTGTGTCCTCGGCGCCTTTATTCGTTACGTGGCAGCACAATCGTCGTGCGTTCCACGCGCGCAAGAACGATCAACCAGCTAGTCACTTAACAGCCCACGGGTCAGGCGATAATTTCATAACCTCCCCTGTGACGTAACAAAAAAATCCCTACAGCAAGGTCACCCGTCAGCACTAAATCCACCTCTTCCACAACATGTGCAGCGGATAGGCGAGCGCCGTGATGTCGTAGCTTGCTTGCACGCGCTGACCGAACCTTGCATTTGGTCGTTCAAATATGTTGTGCTGCAGTATTCAAGCCGCTGTTTTTAATCCTGATACGTACAAAAAATGCACGCGAGTCCATTAATTGGGCCATCCTAATGGAAAAGTTGGCTACGTACGGTGCGAAAAAATTTCAACGTACGTGCATACATAATAGAATTATACCGAAGGAGACCTGAAAGGCATTGAAAATGATAACATCCAAAGGCTCAGGAGCAGCACTGTGAGAGTAATCCAAGAGGATACCTACCCCATTTCAAAGTACACAACGATTAAGTTGGCCAGAATTTGCCCACAGTTTTCTTCCCAAAATCAGTTGAGGACAACTTTCAAGGTCTTTGATTCCTCGTGAACACAATGGCTTATTCTGGCAAATTACGTCATTGGATTTTTCACCTCTACTTTGCAGCTGACAGCTCAATCTGGTATTTACTCCCCTGCAGAAATTACCAAGTATTTTCAGACGACGAAAATTGTTGAGCACCCATTGCAGTCGCCCTTGGCTCGGTGGCGTTGCGGTGTTTCCCCACTGACTCACAATTGGAGGATCAGAACGTCCAATCGTCATCAGGGGGTCGACAAGGCCATCATCCTTCCACGGTTGATAAAACTAAATTATCCCAAAACAAAACTTTTTTTTTACAAGGTAAGACAAGCTGAGCTATATCGCTCTTCTTCAGCAGCGACCTGGCAATCACAAATGATAGCTCAACGAAGTGACTTATCACGTGAAAATGTAATGCAGCCAAATACTCTGAACGCACGTTGATTCTAAACGTGTATGGAAAAGTGCATGCGACCACGGGCAGAGAGACATGCAAACTCCCAAATATACAGGCGTGAGGGTCGGGATCAAATCCACAACCTCTTGGAAACAAGGCGAGGTAGTTAACATCTCACCACCGTAACACCCCAAAAAAAATATGACTACTCGCACAGCTTTTCTCGGTTGTGCTTCCATGCGTTTCAGGTCATACCATGTACCGGGAGAGTGAATTCAGTTTTAAAAAGATGCTCCCACCAGCACGTAGAGCAAATGCATCACCGGTTGTCCGGAGGAAGGAGACTGGCCTCAACCAGGGGAATGTGGAATTTCCATGAGCTCAGGGCTCGCTGCAGAGACGAGTGCCCATCCCATTTATCATCATTAGAGCAAGTGAACACGTTGTTCTGATCTTCTGACAAGAGTATTCACCCACTTCCTAATTCATGCATTATTAAGTTCGAAGAGCAAGACGTGTCAGACTTTAATATGCTGACCTCTCTACACGCACCGGCGGAATGTCACGAATCAATGCATGAATTTAGTACTTTTGTCTCGTCCGTACCTCTCTCGTATTTACCAAGTTTAGTTTCACATCCTTCTCCCTCGTTTTGTGTAAATTGTACCGCCTCGTCCATTGTGGTCATCAACAAGATACCGCGTATATTTTGCAGATATAAAAAACGTCAACAATTATTTAGCATAACATCTTCTAAATGGATAATGAACCTGAGATTATTCATAATGGAATCAATGCAGCCACACGAGGATCATAAACCATCACGTGAACTCTGGTCATCCTCGCAGAGGCTTTTGAACTGACCATTGAACAAAGACGGTCACCGCATGACGCGCTTTCAAATGCGCTTCTGCGGCCGTCTGGAAACCCCCTTCGGAAGTCACTGGAGCTATGCACTTTTACATCTATATTGAAAACTCTTTTATTTTGAACTACTTTTTGTGTTTAGTTTGTCATCCTTCCCTCGCAACCTCCAATTATCATGGTTTGCTATGTACGGTGCGAAAGAAGGTCAACATACATACATGTGCTCCGACTTGTACAAGCAGTTCTTTCAATATCTCTCCACTTTTAAAACCAGGTCACATCTCCGAGTTATGAATGTCATCAATAATGCACTTCTGTGAATATGCCGAGGGGATTTAAATGGCGCTCCTCTGCCACAGCTCCCCTTACAATGAGGCAGCTTCAAAACGTAGCACTTGATTGAGGGCTTTGTGAATAAGCAAATTACATTAATATTGTAGGCAATATTAATGTAATTTGCCATTGATGAATACCAGTTTTCTTTTGACAATTTAAGAGCCTCCGATTAGAACTGTTGGCTACATACGGTGCGAATGAAGTTCACATTTAAGCCTTAGAGCTGTGAAGCTATTATGAAGTCAACTAATTTGTGCTCAAAAGCATCTGTAACGTGCCAGCATTAATCTCCACCCAATTATCACCACGAGCGTATTCAGCACCAACATTAACCATTACTTCATTTCGCAAACAAGTGCACCTATTCCGTGCACATGTTGTTTAAAACGATGAAGATCATTGCAATTCGCACAGTTTGCAGCTTGTGTTTATTGCACGGCGGCCGATTTGGTTGCAATGCACCACAGCATGCTAACCCTTGCCATTAATTGCACGCAGTGATGCAGAATAGCTACAAGCGAATCAATTGGGCAGCATCGTAAACCGTTAAAGCCTTTGCCAGGTACGTGTCAAGGCTGAAGAAGCACCTGGGGTTGATTGCATGACAAAGCTTGAGTGAAAATTGCCCTCATTTCCCATGATGAGTCAACATTTAAACGAATGTAAACGTTCACTTAAAGAGTCATTTGATGTAGCCAGCCACTGGTGCCCAACACACTGCACATCTGTGAAAAACCGCTTTACAGCTCATCGGATTTCTCCAGTATGAATAAATAAACATTCTGGGTGGGGCGGTAGTGGCATGCTGGGTGGCACCACGCTGTGAGTGCAGCGAGCCGAGGGGATTCCCAGCCATGGCCAACGTCAAGTGACTGCTACTGTGGCACCCACCACCTTCACCGACTCGCACTTGACCAGTGTGGTGAAGTATGGTCAAACACACCCACATGATCAAGGAGCAGGAGGGCCTTCAAGTTTATGGGTGCCGCAATGGCAGGATGTCATCTCTCTCGCCTGGTATGGAGGAGGTCGTGGGTTCGATGCCGACCCTGACGCCTGCTGTTTGTTTGGAGTTTGCGTGTCTCTCTCCTCATGGTTGCGTGGATTTTTCACTGGGTCCTCCAGTTTTTGCCTCCACATTTAGAATTAACATGCGTTTAGAGTATCTGGCTTCTATACATTTTCTCAGGATAAGCGATTTTGTTGAGCTATCACCTGCGATAGCCAGCTCGTTTCTTAAACAGCAACATAGCTCAGTGGGGCCTTGCCTAGAAAAATAAAATAGTTTTTGTTTTGTTTAACACAGGTGAGATATCAGAGAGAGAGAGAGACCAGGGGCGAGCCTCATTTAGAAGAGTGACCTAGGTCACAAAAATGACAAAAGCTAAATAAATAAAAGAAAGTACAGCAGTGAAGTGTGAAGTGAACCAAAATCATGGCAAAAACAACTTCATCCAACAGCGGCCTGATCATGGCTGATGATGATGATGATTGAGAGCAGGCGGTACCATTTGACCCAAAAAGGTCTCGAAGATTATAGACAAGACTACACAGTAATGCCCGAGCGCTCCAGGGCATTACGCCTTGCAATTGTCCAACAATAACAGCCTCGAGATCTGGTCAGAGGATTTCCACTAAGTAACAAGTGCAAGTTGTGTTCAGTGATGGGCAATAATCTGGGACGTAGTGTTGAGCCAAGGCCACAGAGTCACTAGGCGGGCTGACTACGTGTGCATGGTCTACACCAGTGGTCAGCAACCTGTGGCTCTTTAAGGACTGATACTCTTTGGTTTTTTCGGTAAAGTCACGTAGGTAAAAAACCAAAGAGTATGAATTCTTGCAGCCACGAAAGCTTCCAATCTAGAACCTTTAAGGACTGCTTTGTGACGTTATTTTTTGAGGATCACCGTCTTGTATTCACATAGCATTGTGGCTCTTGAAATATTTAGATTTTTTTTACAGAATTCTAAAAAAATAGCTCGTTGTTATTTTGGTTGCCGACAAATTCAAAAATGATAAGGAAATGCTGCGCGTTAATATGCTCGTCCGGAGAGAGCCAATAGGCCAATGAAATAAAGCACGTGTTGTATTGACTCTATATAAGTAAGCACACGGAGGTGTGCTTACGTATGCCGTTACTGTAAAACAATTATTGCGTGACCAGGGATCCAAAAGTTACGCAGCGCATTATCACTCGCACGGACTTGTTTGAGCGCTGTGATGCGCACACAGCTTGTTGAACCAGTGATATTGACATTATCCTTCTCTTTCACCCGGGCCCCCTTGACAGCACAGAAGCAGAGAGAAACTCAGCCATAGATATTTCCCGAACACTCCTTCGCAGCTCCATCTCACCCTGCTGCAAAAGCAGACTTCTGTGATCAAATTAGGTGAACATCCCCCAATAAACCTTTTGTGAGTGGGAGGTTTCTTATTCTCCTCTGCTACTCCAAGTCTTGAACTCCGTTCCCCCAGCCATCTGTGCTGTCGACTCCTTGCCCCTGTTCCAACTCCAGGCTCACGGCCATCGTCTTCTCCTCTGCCCAAGACAGACCGCCTCTTTTTCTCCATCAAATAAATATGAAAAATGTTCACGCACAGCGCCTTGAGACGCTGCTGCATTTACACGCTATCAAAACAAAACAAAGATTCCGCCGTATAGACTGTAACCGACTGTTGGGGCAAGTGCTGTTAGCGAGCACCTATTAAGGCCGGCACGGCCCACGAGGCGGTAGGTGGTCAACACCACCCCGGCCGCCTTGATCTCCCAAGTGGCGATGCTATACACTACAAAGATCAAAGACAAAGATCCCCCATCTAGCCTTAACAGACTGTAGGGGCAAGTGCTGTTAGCGAGCACCTATGAAGGGCGGAACGGTACACGAGGGGGTGGGTGGCCAGCACCACGCCCGACCGCCTTTGTCTCCCTAGTGGCGATGCTTACACACCGCACCAGGTACTCATTTGAGGCTGAGTCGACCTAGGGGGAGGCCCAGGAAAGGTTCAGATAATCGTCACTGGTGTTTGCCGTGAGCGGGAATCGAACCCGGGTCGCCATACACATACACACGTGTATTGTATTGCGATTGGACTGGACTGCATGGCCCACACAGGTGAACCCAATGAAACAATATCTGCACACATCAACGGACAGGTACAATGTTATCGAATGTCCTTGGTTACCACGCCACCTAAAACCAACAGGCAGTTTAGTCACCAACAAACTAACTCTCCACGGTTGCGCTTCACCAGAAAGAAAGGTCCCCCCCCGTTGAAATGCAGACGCTATAAAAGTCCCGTGTTGTGTTGTACAAACAGCAGGGCTGTGAAGCTGGGGGGGGGGTGCAGGGGGGGTCACCAACAAGTGACATTTACCGGCTGGTGCTGCTAGGGTTACTGGTCGGAAAATACCTCCTCCGAATCGTTTATGGGGGTGGGGGGGGCAGCGCAGCGCACTTGGTGGAGCATACAGGCGGCAGTGTCGGCATTGGCAAGTGATCGCAAGAGATTTGTATGTCGGTGCGTGTTTGCACGTGTCCACGGCGCACGAGCACCCGGCGATCCTCTACCCGTTACGAACGGCATCCCTCGCATCGCTGGCGCCCAGTGTGGTTTGCAAAGTGCAACGCAAGCCTTGGCAACCTGAGTTTGATTTCCGGTCACAGCCAACATTGGTGGCATGAGATATCCCAAAACCGGTCCAGAGCCTCTCTTCGCCGAACCGTACTGACCTGCGTATGGCAAAACAACCCGAACAGTCGATAAGGCAGGGGGACATTTTAACCCAGCAGCGTATTGGCAAGGGCGTGGAGGATGCACCGTGATGTATTGTGGACACAGTGCACGTTACAAGAGACGAGCTGCGTGCTTATTGAATTGTTAACAGTTTCGGGGCACGGTGTATGGAAATTATTTTGGCATACATAACTCGTACATGTTTACGAGACGTGCCGTGGCTGTTGCTCTGATTTTGCACCGCTCTCGAGCTCCACAGTGGGACTCCGCTAATGCCACAGGGGGCCCTGTCTTTATTCACAAAGCCTGCTGCTGAATCTGCTATTTCGCCTGCCAACAGCACAAGCAATAAATATAAGCATGAGGTTGAATATGTGAAGATTGAACTACCGTATGTGTTTTACTTTTCAAAACCAAGGTAGCAAATGCACCATTTTAATAATTTCTCTTTTGTTCACTTTCTCAGACAGTGACATCAAAGGCGAAAATGAGAGAGCGTTGCCTTCCAAGGTGGCGTGGCCCCAGCTTCAAGCCATTCTTTCAAGACTCCCTGCCTGACATTTCCAGAAATGTTAACGCCTTACCAGCATGCCAAGCAAATAAAAAAGGCTCTTTCGAGATCATCTGTTGCTGGACAATACCGCCGCAGATTCTATCTCTAGGTTGTACACCTTTTGGCATCCTCTGGTCTAACACCGTTTGAGACAAAGCTCAAAAGAAAGCTGTCTGGTGTGGACCAATCAGTTTCAAGGACAAGTATTGTGGTTAATTCAGACATGATTCCTTGTAAAAAGGTTTAAGTTTTGTTGCCAAAAAAAGCGAAAAAACCTATTCATATATTTTGGTACTGGCAAAAAGGAGGTCCATGATGAAATATTTCACTCAAGTTCGCTAACTCTGTGAACGTGAACGATATACCGTAAACACACTCGCAGTTAATGTTTACGTCTTTGCAATTGGCACAAACGGCAAGACGACGACCCCGACGTGTGCGCCATGCATGGAGAATGCAGCGGAGATAACGTAGCATGCTACATGCAGTGTCCACCACTTTCAGCGCCGTGTATTACGGTATAGCAAGGGAAAATGTGGGTCAAAAAGTGTAAAAAATACGAGAACGAACCAATTCATACTCAAGTTGCTCAAATGTGCTTCAAGACAATTCTTTTGTGAAATGACATTTCAAACTCCCTTTGATATGAATGTACAATATTCCCTCGTTATTCACAAACTTGCTGTCCGCGAATCGCATCTGGAACTCTACACGACTGCAGCGAGAGAAATAAATTGATGAGATAAAGCAATGGAGATAAAGCGATGAGAGATAATATATAATATAAGGTTAGTTCATTTATAAACTATAATTTAATACTTTAACATTGATTTGTATTTACTTTATGTTCATTATAACCAATTAAAAATTATTTTGTGTTGTGATACTTTTAACGTATTTAATATCTTATTTACGTATTTATATCAGGTAATTAATTTTTGTAGGACAATATCATTATTTGATTTTCACGAGGCATCTCTGGAACGTATCCCTCGCAAATGGGAATACTGAAATATGTTCCAGGTTTCGAGGAATAATGAAAATAATTACACGGACAATTAAAATAATATTGCAGACAACCGAAACTATAATTAACTTCCCACAAGAGTAACCTTGATTGTATTTTGTTTCATCATTAAGATCCAGGTTTCCAACGTCAAGACTTCTAAAATGTAAATGGCTGCTTCATTGACCAGGGCGAGAAGTTACTGCAGCTGGCATTGAAGCCACAAGACCTTCCCAAATCTTTAGGCACATTGCTATAAAGTGTTGCTTGTAAGTTATGCATTCCTCGTTAACGTTTATTGTACAGCTTGCCGTGGGTTTATGTGCATGCATGCAAGAGATTCTACGGATTCGAGGTTGTTCCAAACATGTGGAATTGGCAATCGCGCAATTACACCAATTACGCTGTAACGGTCGCGGTTAAATGTACTCGCCACATTTGACTTCCACATTCAGATATCAGGCCGAGGCTCTCTGCGCAACACTAACTTTCCACTTCTTACACAGAGCTCACTCAATAATACACGTATTTTGTCGAAATAGCAAGCATAACTGATATAATGTATCAAAGAAACTAGGCCATTATCACACGCCGATAAATTATCTGAGAATTTACTTTTTAAATGCGGCTCATGCTGCATTACAGGTGCACGTCTTCTGTCCGCACAGAGTTTCAAGTGCCTGTCAAACACTTTTGTAATTTGATTTCTTATACGTAATAACACATGTATATATGCCCCACTGCGATCCCACGTTACGGTGTCGAGATGTTAACTACCTCGCCTGAATAACAGAAGATCGTGGGTTTGATCCAGACCCTGACGTCTGTATATATAAAGTTTGTATGTTCTCCCGATGGTCGTGTTGATTTTTCTCTAGGGCCTCCGGTTTTCCCTTGCACATTGAGAATCAACATCACGCGTTCAGAGTGTTTGGCTGCTGCTGTTAATTTCCACATGATGATAAGCCACTTCGTTGAGCTATCATTTGTAATCACCAGGTCGCATCTTGCAAAAGAACTACACAGCTCAGTGGGCCTTACCTGGTTAAAATAAAATAAAAATGACAACAATTTGGTTACTGGTAATTATGCCCTGCAGATCATTGATCCCAAGGGTGGCGAGTTTTATTCCTTGTATCCTTAAGCCGTCGTCTACCTTTGTCACGTGTTGATGCGACGCTACTTCCTCTCGGCGTGTGCACGAACTGGGCGCTGAAACTCGGCCCCTCCGCTGCTGCGCCGCAGCTTGGCTGGCGCATCGCGGCTGGCGCATCGTGGCGACGGTGCCACCCAGGGGAAAACGTACATATGCTGCGCGGTGGAAGCGCCGCTTCACTGGCAACACGAGCGCATCGATCCATAAACACACGGCGTGTTCTCTCCCGCGGTGAGGCACACGAGCAACGTCGTGTGACGCTCCAGGATGAACGTGCGCAGTGAAGTGTGATCGTATGTCGGCAGGTCACTAGTGAAGAATTGAGATTTATGCTGTGCGACTTTACAGCCGTTACGTTTCACCTTTATTTGGTGTGGCGGCTGATGTAGATGCAGAGCAACAACACAAATTTCACATTCAGGTGGTCAAGCCAGATAACTGCGTCAGGAGCAGCGGAGTGTATATCGCTGTGATGTCCCCTTCGTATTTGTGGATTGGGCATTGTGTCGTTATGTTGTATGGTCTGTTCTGGATGACTGGTCGCACACTGGAGAGTTTTAAATTTTCTATTTATGCATCAGGTATCCGCATCTACTGCCATGGAGTGTGCAGTGGATAAGATTTAGCGTGCACCATAAGGTTTCGTGGAAGATCAAACCCAGAGATCTTGTGTGTTGGGTCTTTCACGAGGTGGATGTTTGAGAGTTATTTTCTTTGTGAACTGTTACGTTATATGCTCTTGAGTAATGGTTCTTCAATTTTAGGCCAACGTAGTTTACATGGTACCGTAATTTGCTTGTGAAATATCATCCTCTATCTCCTGCGGTTCCATCGCTCATATCAAACTGCTATGAACAAAATAAAAATTCTGGCATTTGACTCCTCCAAACCTCACCATTGCTGGCCCGTGTCCCTGCCTGTTCTGCGGATCCCTTTGCTTGCAGCTACGGGGGCCTGTGACCTACTGAGCAATGGAAAACCCCAACGAAATGTGGATGGAAAATATAAAAAATCACGTTGAAGTGGAAATCTCTTTTATATATTCCCGCTCCTATTTTAATTATCACAAGCTTTAGGGATAGTGAACGGTAAAGCAATGTCTACATTGTGTCTGCGTTGGTGTTTGCATCACTTGGGTCATCAACTGGTTTGTACCGTATTCGCATTAACGTTAAAGTTTCACACAACATACACTTGCCACTTATTTTGTATGCTGTCCACGTTACCTCTGAAAGGGGTGCCCCATACATAAATAACTGTGAGAATAGCCGGGAGAATGTCCACTACGCTTGGGAAGCAAACTCACCATGAGCCGGTCATAACCAGCTGAGTTGTGCACTGCTCTGCGTAAGAGGCACACTCAAAAAATGAAAATGTATTTAAACTGGAGGAGGAATCCGATGAGATGTAAAGCTCTTTTTCACAGATGTCTAGTAGGGGCGGGTCACAACGTTAAAAAAAAAACAATACTAAAACACAATAGGAGTGCAAAGTATGTGAAAGGAAAGAAAATCACAAAAATATATACAAATAAACATAACCTATTTTTATTTTACCAGGTAAAGCCCACCGAGCTATTAGCTTCTTTTTCAAAAGTGACCTAGCCACAAACGAAGTGGCTTATCATGTGAAGTGCATGTTTGTGACCCAATATGAAATCAAACCACGCACGAAGACGTCCCATTTAACGCACGTGCGAATCTACGCACAACATCAGCGGTTAGCGGTTAGCTTGCAACGGTCAGAAACCAAAGAGCGGCAGTGCTTATAACACCACTGCCCAGTTCCTTCCATCATTCGCTGGCAGCACTGCAGATATTCATCACGAGGCTACTCCTGGGGCCGTCCATTGACTCACCCCTGGACCTCAACATGAACAGACCAGCGTCGTTCATCTACTTTCCACCAAACCAAACGAAGAGGAGACGCGTTCGATCTCACGAAACACTTTGTCTGTGACGACCATGGCCTTTTAGAACATCTACGACACGCACCCGAGTACAACAGGAAATAAAATAAACTTTCAAAACACAACCTTTGACATGCATCTCAAAAAATTATTCCTAAAAATGTTGTTCATTACAACCAATGAAGCTTGATATATTCAGAAGGACAAAGTGTGTGTATGCATCTATACACGCGCAATGAAGACGGTAAATTTGTGTTGTAACGCATCCTTAAATAATGTAGCCTCGTGAGCACCACTATCACCACAGCACACTCACGAGTTTTCCAGAATGCTCTGTCCTTAAGCGCAGAACACACAGAGAGAGACCGGGGCAGGTGTTCCGTGTAAGCACGCTTGCCACAGAGTGAGATGTACCCTACCTCCTCCCGGCACCTCCAGAGCCGGCACAGCTGTGCCACCAGTTTGGAAAGGGCATCCTTAAACATAGTCATCTTCAGCTTCAACTCCGCGCGGCGAGTATAAACATGAATATTTACAGACGCAACGGCATACGGGTGGGTACGTGCGTGTGGTTATTACAGTAAATACACAGTGGTTAAAATTGTAATGTGCAATTATCTTCCAAGGGTGGCCGAGGCGTCTCAACCCCTGGCAAAAATTATTCTGAAGATGTCGCTTCAATTTCCGCAGCTTCCTTCAGTGCCAACGCTAAAATGCCCCTCGTTTTATAAAAAAGACAGTCACCATTGTATTGGTTGGGGAGTGGCGGCGGGGGAGTTGGGGAGGGAAGAGAAAATTAATTTTTAAATCTCACTGTGTCCTGCAGACGATGCTGTAAAGTTTAGCTGGGCTTTAATCCGCCTGTCTGAACAGCGTGGGGCTCAAAGAATTCTGATATACTAATTGCTCTCAAGCAAAGCTGCCCCAGCGGGATTTCCAGTGAACTTCTTCTAATGAGACCTTCACATGTGGTCCAGTGGAAAGGAAAGGAGGAGAAGGAGGCATCGCCGCTGTCTGATATTTATGCCCCGCAAATCCCAATCCTCCTCAAGCCCCCCCCCCCCCACCCAGATGCAACCCCTTCCCCACACTCCCCCAGCCGGTGCAGCCCAAAGATGGAGCGGTGTTCACGGTGCGATCCTATTTATATTGGGCTGGCCTTTGCCACAAGCCCATGTGGAGAGAAGGGTACAAACGTTTTGCGAAAGGTGCACGCTCTGTGCTGCCAGACTGTTGTTTGTAACGTAATTTTATATATCGCCCTCTCTCTCTCTCTCGTGTTCTGCTCTCCTCTGGCAGAAAGCATCCGTTTATGCCAGAACAAGTTGACTCGCCGTGTGATACATGATAGAGGTCCGATGCATTCTTTTCGCCATTTAACTACAAAATAAAGTCCAACAATTCCTCGTATATTTACGTTACAAAGAAGATGATATGTAAATCCTTTATTTAACCAGGAAGAGTCAAATATCCAAAGTGGTTGTTCTATGGATAGAATGGCCACCAGCATGGGAATGTGGAATTTCCATTGCTGCCTCGGCACCATCAATGGAGAGGAGCACATCCCCAATGCCCATTTGGGCATGGAAACTATTTGACTTTTGAGAGCCCTTAGAGATGAAGAGTTTGGGTTTCATAGGAGACATGGCTAACCATAGTTTCTGCAAAGTGGAATTCCTAAACATTGAATTAAATTGCAATCATATGTAAATGTACTACTATTTACCTGGCCACAAAGCTCAATGAAGTGGCTTATCATGTGGAAATGTATAGCAGCCAAATACTATAAACGCATGTTTCTAAAAGTGGAAGGAAAAACTAGAGGACCCGGAGAAAAATGAACGCGACCACGGGGAGAGAGTCATGCAAACTCCAAATATACAGGCGTCAGGGTCAGGATTGAACCCACGAGTTCCTGCATACCAGACGAGGTAGTTAACATCTTGCCAGAGCGGCATCCCTAAGCTGTATAATGGGCAACAATAAATGATAAAGTCTACCTGTGCGGCAGGAACAATAATTTTATGTACGAGCACCACATCCTACGCCTTTGTCTCTCTGTGCTGCTACACGCACGGAGGCCATTTTTAAAATTAATTATTTTTAACATCGAATTCGTACGCAATCGAAAAAAGCATGCTACCTGATATGCACGCGCGTGCGCACGCACACCCCCAGGCCGTGTGCGTGCCGTATACATTCCAACAGCACATTTTTGTCGTCGCCCATCTGCCCGCAGACCGTGCCGCAGCAGTCCCACCGGCGTGGTAAGGTGAGCCCAGCCAGCGCGCCGTGCCGACCAGCTGCGCCCCCCCCACACGCACTCCTCGGGGAGACGGCCCCCCCCCCCCCACCCGGCTTCTCCCGGCGATGTTTCTCCATCGCACGGGTACCCTCAGTAGCGTCCTTCAGGAGCCTCCTCCATGTCACCACCCCATACATATATACAAACATAACAATAGCCTTAACAGACTCGCTGAGGCAAGTGCTGTTAGCAAGCACCTACACACACTAACCGTACCGGCACAAACATCCCCATTCAACTAAAACAGACAAGTGGACAAGCGTGGTTATTGAACACCGATAATGACTGATGTGGTACACAATAGGATAATAAGGCTAACAAGATAAATGCTAAAATAAATATTCAATGCTATCTTCTCATTGCAAGCCAATTGACTTTTGGGAGGCTCAGTCCAAGTCCCAATAACAAATGTCAACGATGCACATCTCCGAAGCGTACAGCTTTAAATCGCTCATACTTTAATTAGCTAAGCGCACACGGACACATGCATGCACTCACGTACATAAGCACACAGGATGAGATGAATAAGTGTGCTCGCATTACACGCAAAGGCCTCAACTTCACACACTGCTCAATCATCCCCCCGGCTAATGCTTCGTCAGCAGTCAGCTGTAGACACTCAATTCTTGGCGGCACTTTGCCACTAGAAGTCAAAGCACGAGTATTCAGTGCTGTCATCGTAATCATTTTTCAAACTCGGCATTCCACTGTCAAGCAGGGCTTTCCACACACAGCAATGGCAAACAAGACTGGCCACTGGGCAGAGATGGTTCAATATCTACGCAAAGTTTGCCTCCAGTTCAATTGCCGAACGATCCATGTTGGAGTCTTGAAACCGGGCGAGCAAAGACGCACGTTTCAATTGTTCGTATTTACGCTTCATGAATCCAGGAAGTCTCTCGTACGATAGTTCAGATTGAATAACATACACTGTGGAACCTTTCTCAGGCTCAAAATGCCAAGGAGACTGTAACAATGCCCATCCCTGTTGTCATATTTATTTACCCCTCAGAAATATTTACATATTATGGATAAGGCAACATTCATTGGCTATTGGTGTCAATGAAATAATTTTACAGGAATTGGGAAACTGAGGTTTTCAAACGGCGAAGGAACTACCAATCAAATGTGCAGTCTCTTCACGAGCGAGTGGCAGCCATGGATCTCCATCTTTGTTCTGTCTTCTGCTCTTGTGAGCTATTCAAGTTTGGGTGCCGCAGTGGCCAGATGTTAACTACCTCGTCTGGTATACAAGAGGTAGTGGGTTTAATTCCGACCGTGATTCCTGTATAGTTGGAGTTTGCATGTTCTCCTTGTGGTCATGTCGATTATTCTCCGGTTCCTCCGGTTTTTACGTCCACATAAAGAAACATGCGTTTGTCTGCTATAAATTTCAACGTGATAGGCCACTTTGTTAAGCTATAATTTGTGGCCAAGTCGCTTCTGAAAAAGAGCTATATGGCTCAGTGGGCCTTACATGGTAAAATTAAAATAGTAGTTTTATAGTTTACATCACTCAGGATTACTCCATTATTTTAAGTTGTCAATCCATTTCTGTCGCTGCCTTGTGCAGCTATATATATATACACACACATATACAAACGCACAATACGAGAAGGTCTCTGCACACATGTACGCTGAACAACATAGTGCCCGCCGCGTGTTGCTGCTTGCTCTCTGCAGACGGTGGCTCTGCCATATGGAGAAAACGGTATCGTGGAAGGGGTGCCGGCAATGACAAATTAAAGGTGCTCTAAACATTTACAGGTTCCACTCCTTTTTTAAAAGTATTTTATCATCATTTCTCCCCCGCCATTCTATTCAGAGTTAGCCATCGGAGTCACGTCATAAGACAGTTTCCATTTCTCGTAGAGCAGTGCGACCCTTCTTGTTCAAAGAACGGCCCACGGAAGTGGATATCACGGAGCTACCTCTGAGACCCCTGCAAGTGACTTGGTCCATACACGATAGTGGGCAGCACTTCCCACTTGCATATGAGAATTAAGTTTACTTTAGTTAACCAGGTGATAACCTCAAGAAACAAGGCTAGTCTCATTTTCACGAGTGACCTGGAGTAATATTTGTAGCATGACAAACCAACATTACATTCTCAGACATGGAATTTAGCCACATTAAGAGCAGAAGCGTATTTAACGATGGTTTATTTGTGCAGTCATTGGTCACTGGACTGATACCATAACCGCACTACACTTGAGAACCCAGCCAGTCTTTGCCAGCAAGGGCAGCCGTGACGCGGCGGTTAACGCGCCGCCTACGAACCTGGTAACCAGAGTTCAATTCCTGACCATGGCAAACACCAGTAGAGTGAGCGATATATGAACCGATCCTGGGGCTCTCCTTTCACCAAACCACAAAGACCAGCGCGGTGAAGTATGTTGAAAAACCAGGGTGACCAAAGAGCATGGGGAGGCTTTCACCCAGAAGTTGATTGACAATGGCCTGAGTCGTACATACACAGGGTGTTGCCTATTCATAGAACCCAACACGCATTCTGTTTTTTACATCTGATCAAGCTGAATTGAACTACAATATATGGACTTTCCCCACTGGAATAATACAACCAGCCAGGAGAGAATCCGAGCGCTTGTGTCCAGGCACGAGCTTCTTGACCACGACTCCCACGGCCTACGAGCCACACAAGGCCGCGCGGATCGTGCTGACACCCTCTCTCCTGTCGCCGCGTCATTCCGCTTCGGCAAATGTTTACTTTTAGCCACAGCGCGTGCGTGATTTGCAGCTTCGGTATACGCACAGGCACGCACTTAGTGATGCTGTCACACGGTTGCGTGTAAGATAGCATTACTAAACAACCACAGACTTCGTCGGGAATTCAGACACTCCGCAAAATACTCTTGAAAATAATGAAGCAAAGGTGCCGAACTTGTGACAAAAGGGGCCATACATCTACACGCACGACAACGTACACAACGGTGGCATTCACAGTGCCGCACTCAACATGGCCCGTGACCCGGTGGTGGGATAAGAGGCCAATCCTCTCCACATGGGGTGGGCAAGACATGGGGGAGAGAAGTCGCCAGGGGCGAGACGCAGTGTGAGAGGCGTTGTGTCTACATTTTATAGGTTTGCTCACGTCAGCACACGGCGGTTTGCTGATTTGAAAAGGTTAAACTATTTTTTATTTTACCAGGTAGGGCTCACCGAGTTGTATAGCTCTTTCTCAAAAGGGGCCTGGCCCCAAATGATAGCTCAACGAAATGGCTCATCATGTGGAAATGTACAGCAGCCAAATACTCTAAAACACATGTTTCTAAATGTGGAAGGTAAAAACCGGAGGACCAGGGGAAAAATCCACACGAGCACGGAGAGAGACAGACATGCAAACTTTAAATATACAGCCGTCAGGGTCAGGATCGGACCTACGACCTCCTGTATACCAGACGAGGTTGTTAACATCTCACCACCGTGGTGTCCCATTTTAAAAGTCATTGTGGTCATAGTTGTGACTTATTATGTGCACGGCCCTTTTTGTCAATGCACTGCTGGATGAGGACCTCTCCCCTCATGCTGTGTGGGTTCGTAGGGGTTATACCATCGCACTTTACCACGCTGGTCAGTGCCAGTTGGTTAAGAAGGGGAGTATGGACATTAGAGCAGATGCGAGACATTAGGTCACCCACGTCGCCCCGGCTAACGGAAAGTTATCCACACGCCTCAGAATTATGGTCATTTATATCTGTGGGAGATTGTCCGCGTAAAATAATTATTGCAATTATCGTGATATATTTTGTACCTGTGTAGATTGCTACATGCAACACATCAGAATTAATAAAAATTGGCCACAGTCGTGCACCTGTTTTTACATTTATAAAATTGTATGCTGCCCTGGATCGCTTCAACATGGACTGCATTTCAATCCACTCTGAAGCACGACAGGAAAACCCGAGTTTTCAAATTGCAACATTTGTTTGTTCCAGTTCCGTCCCATTGCTTTTTTTTTGCAAAGTGCACGTAGTATAAATACGTAGACTTTTAAAGCATATCAGGTTATACAGGTACATTTTACTCTCTGCCTTTTCGCCACGGTGGCAATATGTTAACTACCTCACCTGGTATAGAGGAGGTCGTGGGTTCGATTCCAACCCTGACGCCTGCTGTATATTTTGAGTTTGTATGTCTCGCTCTACCCATGGTCGTGTAGCTTTTCTACAAGTCCTTCGGTTTTTACCTCCACATTTAGAATCAACATGAACATGCATTTAAATTCCCACGTGATAAGCCAACTTTCTCCTAGCTATCGTTTGTAATAGCCAGGTCGCATCTGAAAAAAAAAGCTACACAGCTCAGTGGGCCTTACCTGGTAAAATAAAAATGTCTAAATAGTTTTCAATCTACGTAAGGAAACTTGACGAGTTTCAAAATTGCACAGGTGTTTCCTGACCACTTCACGCATGGCTGCCGTGTATGAGGAACCCGGGGTGGGGGGGGGGAGTCTTCACTCTAACGGCTTCACAAATGCGAAACGTTGTAGTTCAGTCATTCGGCCTTTTTTCAAACTCTGAGACAAACGTTGGCCGCTGACGTGGCGGGACTTTTGTAAAACGAGCGAACGGCAATGGGAAATAATCGTACAGTTTTCTGTGAAGTGTGTTTACACGCGACATGCATACAGTAGTGTCATGTGTGCATGTAAGATACAGTAAAGTTCATAAAATATCGTGGGTGATGAGGAAGTCCTACTTCCGAGGACATATGCGTACTGGAAATCATTTCAGAATCTCTGTATATGGATGATTTTTGTTCAAGACCATGTCAGTCATGGGGTTGCTTGACCATACTTCACCACACTGGGTCAGTGCAGGCTGATGTTAGCCATAATGAAAAGAAATAGAGCAATGGGGCCACGGGAAGAACATCTTCAACCATTGCAATTTAATGACCATGACGTACAGATCGAAAACATGGATTCTGTCAATGAACGTGGAACAAAATCTGAAAAGTACACAAAAAGAACAAAATATACACGTTGGGAATTACCCTCAAATACAGAAAGAGGAATACATGGATGAAGAAAACAAGTGCGACTTAAGCGTACTTGAGGAAGGTCCTTTTACAAGAATGACAGTTGATGGGCGGGAATGGTGGTGGAGTGGCAGTCGAAGGTGGGATCAAGCCCGGGAGTTTTACCACCACGAAAACGGAGCGACGAAATCAGCTGGAGCGAGATGGACCATGGCATCGCAAGCCCCTTGAGCAATGGCAACAACATCCAGCAGCGGGTGGATAATTGCTGACACTGACAATAAACCACAGAACACGAACGGCTTAAAAACCTGGTGGCGAGTGAGGTCCGTAACTGGGCTCTCTGGGGTGGAAACCAACCTCACCCCCACATTAACCTGCCAGGGGAACATTCTCACGTAAGTGCTGGCTGATAAATCGTTCAAACGTCACAGATCCCGTTCCATTGTACCTAAGACCCAGGCCATTGTGTGTCCCTGCCTTGCCCAAATTTGACAAATTACCTGCAATTATCGAATTGTCTGAATGTTTGCTACGCCTGAACACCTTGGTGGCAGGCTGTGATAGATCCATTGGGGCACAACTGTCGCAAAAGCAATTCCTAGGTGTAGATGAAGGGACAAAACAATACTGCACAGGTTATCTTGAAGCGCACACATTGCCATGGTTTAAAAATGTAAGTAAGGCTTTTCGCAGGCAAACCACTAAATGCCGAAATTAAAGCGTTGTGCAGTCCTAGAAGTTAACGCGCGTGCGCAGGCACTCGGTTAATGATTACATTGGCAGGTCACGAGAGGTGGTGGTGATCTTTAGGAAAGCATTTCATCGAGCTGTGGATTGAACGTGGCTAATAATGATGACAATCATGATGGCCCTGAATAATACGCATTTAATTTCGTTCATATATTTTTAGTTGTTGTTGTTGTATTGTTTGTTGGATATTAACATAAAACGAGAGATGCCCTTCATGGAGGCGAAGCAATAACCCAGTGGTTCTTAACCTTTACGTCAAAGTAGTTGTAATCTGTGTTTAGATGATTTACGCGTACAAAAAAAAATCTGGCCATGTCTCGCACCCCCAGGTGAAGAACCACTGCAATAACCGGTGATGGCTCCCTCTGGTGGTAGAGCGATGTAGCTATCCGGGTGCAGGACGTGTGCGTGGTGGCGCCGCTACGTGGAAGAAGCGTGTGTGACGAGCTATCACTTGCAGACGACTATTGCAGGAGGAGCAAATGCCAACTCGAGCTGGCTCCATTTGTGTACCATTCGATTACAATCATAATCGACTACTTTGCTGAGATCGATTAGTCCAGGGTTCGGCAATCCTGCGGCTCTTTAAGGAACCGCTCCGTGGCGTTATTTATTAAGGACCGACGGTCTCGTATATTCACCAAATTGCGTTGCGGGCTCTTGAAAATAGATGGGTTTTTTTCCGAATTCGAACAAAATGTGGCTTCTTCTTGTCATATTTGGTTGCCGACCCCATGGATTAGTCGAACCCCTTTGAAAAACTGACGGTCACCCCGACACACTGGTTCCCCCCAAGTCAGGAACCCCCCCAAACTCACCAAGGCTGTTTCGCAACACACGAGGAGGCTATAGTGGGGATCTTTGTCTTGTCTGAACATTGGACTTGGGGGGAGCGGCGGCGCAGCGGTCAGCAAACTGGGCTATAAAAACCGGCGACTCGAGTTCGATTCCCGCTCGCGACCAACAGCTGTAACGATTATCTGAACCGGTCCTGGGCCTCCTCTAGGTCGACTCGGCCTCAAATGAGTACCTGGTGCGGTGTGTAAACATCGCCACTGGGGAAACAAAGACGGCCCGGCATGGTGCTGGCCACCCCGCCCCTTGTGTGACATTGCTGGCCTTCATAGGTGCTCGCTAACAGCACTTGCCCAAACGATCTGTTAAGGCAATACGAGAGATCTTTGTCGTGTCTGAACATTGTAATGAAGAAATCAAGTTATAAACATGAATGTTGAAACGTTTTGAGCTCTTCGATTTGCTGATGACACAATCATGATAACAACTAAATGGAAATTAACTCGAGGAAATTATTTGAGAATGTAACAGTGAGGACTGACACATTTTTAGTGAGATACCTGAGAGAAAAACTAAGTCATTACGAAAAAGTTCTCCGAGCAAAACTAAAATAACCGTTGGGGGACACAAAACCGAAAAACGCAAAAGAGAATGTATAACGTTGTATTGTGTAAATATGGTAAGTTATTTGTGAGTAATCTTTGAACATCGTGTGCAGTTTGAGTGTATTTCACGATGATTTTGGTTGGACAGTTGCATGAAGGCACTTGTTTACCAGGCAAGGACATGATGATAGCAGGAAAGAATTAGTCCGCATTGAGCCATGCTTACGCAATGAGCATGCGTGCAAAAAAAACTGTGCAATGGTTCATTTAAACGTGGCCATGTAGGGTTAATTAAGTAAGATTACGCACAAATTAAACACACTTGTGAGCAAAAACTAAATACAAGACAATGACAACGCTGCTTTAGTCGACTCAAATGGAAAAAAAAATGTGATCGAGGTCTTTTTACACACCCACTATTACAGAACATCCACACCTATCATTACATGCCATCTCTTCTCGATCTCATCTCAATTCACCGTACGGTATTTACATTGGCATAAGTCAAAGTTATTTCCTACTCAAATGAACACCGAGGCAGTTCTCATCTGTTTGAAGCCCTGAAGTGAAGAGTGGAAATTCCACATTCATATGGCAGAAGCCAGTCGACCCACTGGATAAGCACTGTTGACTTCCCCACACAAAGTGGTACTTATTTTGGTGACACACGAGGAAATGATGGGCCAAGTCAACCCACAACCAGGAATCAAACTTGCAACATTGCGAGCCATTTGTGCTACAGTGCCGTAATTCATGAAGTACAGTGTGGAGCCAATGTGCTCCTTAGGCCAATGTTCACAGAACCACATCAACAAACCTCTGGACCCACGGAGACCAAGCCCAGGTGCTTAAATGTCACGGGCTGGGGTTTCCAGCCCCTCTTGACCTTTAGATTAATTTTCCTACTTGCTCGTCAGGTGGACATTGGTGCTGTTGTCGGGAGTGCACGCGCTATCTAGAGTTGTATAACTATTGCGGGTTGGTTCAAGAGTTTAAGCAAATACATTCCAAAAGCCGAAACATTCAGGATTTTTAAACCGAAGGCAATCCCAGTTTTTTGGCGACCGTTATTCACAATGGGCCCCGGGTTATGTTGGTGAAAATTCCTCGTCTGATTTTGGGGGGTGGGGGCAGAAATAAATAAATGAGCCCATTTTACCATCTGTAACCAAGGGGGTAAACTAGCCAAGGTGGTGGCAGTGTTACCGACATTTTGCCAACACGCGCATGGGAATCTGGGATGTGAATCCATACAATCGGGGTGTCGTCAAGACAGCGTGACGAGACCGAATGCTGTTCGATTGGCGAAGTAAAATCTAAGATTAAGCTTACGCTGGAAAAGCCATTCGCAGAAGTAAAAAAACGCCGCGCAAACCCGGCTTCAAAATAGATTTTTGTTACAGAATGTTTCGTACTGCTACCATTTACAATTAAGTTTGCACAGTCAAAGAAATCCTATAAGCTGCCTTTGATAGAACAAGTGCATTGTGGGAATGATACTAACGCGAGCTTATGCGTAAGACTAACTTAAGACATGACATGCAAACTAAAAACAACGGGTGGGCTTTCCGAGCATGATCTATGGAAACATAACATACACGAGCATACATTAAATCACAAAAACACATGCTTCCAAATCTCTGCGATATCTTTTGCACGGTGTAATGTTAAAACAAAGAAGAGGGCATTCACAAAAACGCCATCTCTCATTGTCAAACGCGACGGGTCGTACGAAAAAACTGTGTTCTATATGGCCTTTGGCAAGGAACAAAACACACACCACATGATGTGTTTTGACGGGTGTGATTTTGACCCACCTGCGAGTTCAAAACCTTTCCAGAGTCCCATTGCCTATGGTCATGCGGGTGGACCAGCATGATATATGATATTTACAACACTGTAATGCCCATACGTTCTTGAATATTACCACCATTTACAATCCAAATGCGTCCACAGTGTCAAAAGACCCGTATTTTGGCAAAACCTTTCACCGCTAAATCTAGCTAGGTACACAGTTAAATAACCGTCGAGTATGTACGACAGAATGACGGTACAGCCACACATTGTGTTTCCAGTTCCTCTTGAAGACGCCCATTTTGCTAGCAACCCCAAAACAGCAATCTGCCGTTGTGTGAAGTGTGGACCTCACGCCACAAGCTCACGAAAAAGTCTCCCTCTGGAGGAAGGGGCGGAAGGACCCACACTTTACCCCACCACACGTGACCTGCCGATTGACTCTGTATCCATTTATACTGCTGGATGGAGACAAATGAAGGTGGATTGAAAAAACGTGGCCACCGTTTGACCTGCCACACTGGGAGATTGAACCAGCGCCAACTGGACTGCGTGTCCAGTGTGCTAAGCACTACCCCACGTAAGTGGTTTTAATTCAACAAAATCTTACTTGGCCTTCATAGCCCGATCACACTATTTTCTGGCACATAATATACACTTAACAGATATAAAATCTGAGACATTCCAGATTACATAGCAATGCATAATTTTCTAGAAATATCAAAAAATGTTTGCCGCATTGTATAGTGCAGTAGGTTTTTTTTTATCTACAAACTTTCAAATTGTAAAAATATAAAACCATGATATATTTCCTGTAAGGCACAGAGCTAGAGCTGGTTTTTCACAATTGTGCACTTTCACTACCACTTCAGGAACACGTTATGAATGAAAAACTGAGGAAAGGAAAAGAACGCTAACACTGGCGTGTGTACAGTACATCACAAAGTTTCTATGGGACGCGGTCAACAGCTTAAGAAACACTCCCTAATTATACTGCGGTTCCGCTTTTGCAATACGTTTTGGGTTATCAATTTTTTCACCCATCAGATAATGCGCTACGTGCGTCATTGGGGTTAACTTGTAACCCTATCTGTACCCCCAAAGGCGAGATCAAACGGCATCAGTGGCATGACCAAGAGCGGCCCACGGGACTCGAGATGGCAGGAGGCCAGCGGCGCAGCAGCGCCATAAACAAGCAACGCCACCACGACCGACCGCCCGACCACCCGCCCGCCACGGACTTTCGGGAGACCTTGCACCCTTCCCCCCCCCCCCGCAAGCCAAGGCGCAGGGGGGTGCCTGCCGTGGTGCAGCCCTGCGCTGGGAGTTGTAAGACGGCGCTTGTTTTAGCGGAGGAGGCGGCAGGGGGGGGAAGGGAAGAATAATCCTGTAATGAAAAAAATCCAGGGTTTTTGTTGCACATGTCGTTAATGCTCCCAGACCTGCGGAATGCGATTGCGTGGCTTTTTAAAAAATATTATTTTTACAAATTGCACGCTGGTTGTGTTACCGATGTCTGGGCACCAAGAAAAGCATTTTTTTTTTCTACCCCCATTTTGAAACCTGTACAACTGTACAGCGGCATGTCCTGTAGAACGGGCCCGCGAGTGACATCATACATATTCGTTTTTATCCGTAAGAAAAATCTAGCTCTTGCAAGCTCTGGACGGATTGCTTCAACTCAACAGGAATTAATTATCATCAGGTCACCATCAACATCATCATCCAGGATCTATCCACGACTGGATGAAGGCCTCCGAAGATGTCATCATCTCTCACGGTCTTTCAATGGAACAGTCCGTCGAGCTCCTAGCACACGAGCCGATAGCAATGACTTCCTCCTCCTCCTCCACAATGAGCGTCCATTTGGGTACGTTTTCTCATTTGGCTGCCAATCTGTCATTAGCCTCAACCACCAGCCATTATCTATTCTATGGATGTCTCCCTGCCCAAACACCACTCACATTTCTTATCAGTCCACCCTCCCGAGGGAGGAATTAATTATCCGTGGTCACCATCAACATCATTATCATCCAGTTCCCTCACCTCTTCTCTTTACCGTTGTGCTCCCGTTCTTTTCTCTCTCATTGCATGCCATTTCACTCTCTCCTCCTTCATCTCCCTCCCCCCACCTTCCCCTCCATTGTTGTAATGTAGGCACAGATATTTGATTCATAGACTGCCATTATAATACTGGCAGACCCTGTGATTAGCGAGCATTAAAAGAAGCATATTTTCTCTTTCGCTTTGTTATAGTCCAACCCGAGTGCCACACGCTAACAAACACTTGTATCCGACCAAAAAGTTGACATGTCTTCTACTCCTAAGTGGTTTATGCAGTCCTTCAAAACTACACGTTGCTACCGAAACACATTTCTTGACTTCCTTTTCGTATGCAACTGTGCACGGCCGCCGCAAAACACACTACGACGATGCAAAATAACAGCATCCGTTCCTTCGCCTCTTTGAAGCCAACGGCATTATCCTCACCGTTACCACCATTACGTCGTCGTCGTCTCTACTGGGCAATTGAAATGACCGCCGCTTGGCAAGGCTGCCGCTGGTTTCTGAGCGAAGAGCGTCGGCGTTTAAAAGTATCGCGCGCTTTATGTCACCAGATTAAGAAACCCCGCTGAGACATTAAGCCTCCTTTGCCAGGGAGACATTTGGGCTCACACAACTACCAGTAGGTGCAGACACAACGGGCCTAACACATACAAGGTGAGGCCCGAACATCGAAAAGAAATTCGAATAAACAAATAAACAGACTGGTTCCCATCGTCGTAGCAAGGCGAGCGTGCGTCACTGCCGTATCGCTCCGTTACAAAGACGAGCACCACCCAAAACCTCTGAGCATCCGCAACGCCGATGGCTGCTTGAGCGTAGGGGAACACGACAAGGGAGTTGAGTTGTTCTGCTTACTGGCAGGAGACATTTAGTTTCCCACAAGGGATGAACGTAAATTCTGGTGCGTGAATGATTATGATGATGAGACTTCACTTAACTGCAGCCAAATTGCTGCCAAGACTTGCAAGTTGGCGCACAGTGATGATTTCCTCGTAATTCTCTTACCGCCAGTTAAAACTTCACCTTTCGGCAATCTCGCACCGCCGTTGTTAACGTATCGCTGCGTTCGCTACAAATGGACCTCTCGCATTTCTAACGGGTTGTTTAAATTTGAGCCGGAGCCGTGCCGGTGGCGAAACTCTACGGGAACAGTCGAGTGGAGCTCCCTTGAGCGGCACAGCCTTTGGGCTGCCACGTCGGACTCCTCTCCAGCCGTCGCTCCGCACACAGCTACCCCCCCCCCCCAAAACTTCTTCCTCCCCCAACCCACCACGGCTGAGTGTCCAACCCTGCGATAAAAAAAACATCTTCGTCTGCCTAGTTGATTGTGATGTTGCCTACAACTAAACTACATAGCTCATTTTCCGAAGCGAACCTTGCCAAAAATGATAGCTCAACAAAGTGGGTTATCACGTGGAAATTTACATCAGCCAAATACGGTGAATGCCTAAAATGTGGATTTGTCCACAATCACGTGTGTTCGGAAATTCTACCCAACATTCCTTCCCGTCCGTCTTACAAGAACTACGCCAGCATTAGCGAAACAGCCGTTTATTTTGCACTCTGATAGATCTGGTTCAGTCACCAATTTCAAATAATAATTTGCACTTATGAGGTGCCTTTAACAATGAATATATGCACCAACCACTTCACTCTGTCATTAAAAAAAGAATTTCCATTGGAGACATGTTACCTAGTAACAATCATTATCCAGTCTGATGGGATAGGCATGGGAGTAAATCCATGAATATTACCAAAAGCACACCAACATTATCTGGGAAACTTCACCCAAAGTCGCTTTTGCAAAACTCGTAGCGTATAAAAACCTTGCCACTCCCGCGTTTCACTCCCATTTAATAATCGTCGCCAAACGGCAACCAGAAAAAAAACCTTGCTCTCAACTTCATGGAATGGTTACAAAACCACTTTCTAAAAGAGTGCCATAGGCTGTGTTTACAGGAGGGAATTAGTTAAACACTGAACTCGGTGTGAACCCCGACTAACCCATCTGAACCTTGTCCAAATTGATCCCCCCCCCCCATTAGCTATAGCAGCGGTTCTTAACCTAGGGTGCATCTTGCACTCCCTGGGGGTGTGAGATGCCCTTTCTGTGGGTGCGAGACATGCAAGATTTTTTTTAGAAGGTACATCAGCGAAACATAAATTAAGCACGGGCACGTAAGTACAACTACTTTGTTTAATAAAACCTGTGTATTTATTAACATTATACAGTTTGTTTTTTTATACAGCTGAGAACCCAAGGGGTGCAAGGCTGCAGTAAAGGTTAAGAATCGCTGACCTAGAGAGAAAGGCTTGCACCACGCACTTCACACACTAGTGCTCTCGTCCAGCGGACCCCCCCCCCACCACCTTTCGACGTGTCTCCACTCGTGTTGTCAAGCAAAAATTACAACCGCGGTGTGTCCCCGTGTATCTGTTTATATAACCTCCACTTCCCCCGTGTGTTCTCTCCCAAACAAGAGGTGTTCTTGTCCAGAACAGGCTCTCCCCCTACTCCCCCCGTGTAACGGCAGCGCTCTCGTGTTCCGAGCATTTCGGGAACGCGTCGGAACAGAGAGAAGAGGTTATCGAGATGAAGGCCGGCACTGGTGTCATGAGTGAGAGGAAGGGAGGAGAAAAGACACATGGCAGAGTGACCCAAACCGAATCCTATGATGCGGCATCAAGCAAGTTTCTCTTTAAATCAAAAATGATCTCAAATCCACTCTGAACTATTTCGAGCAGGAAGGACTTTTTTTTCCTTTGACAAAAACCTACATCTGCTGGTTTTTGTTCATTACGCCCATAAAAAAGCACGACCTGGGTGAGATTGCAGGGGACATTTTTTTTCTCCAAAGCATTCACTGAACGCCTGTGGGCGCTGTGCCAATTTGCGAGCAGAAGGTCGCGGCCGGCAGAGGCGGCGGCGATCGTGTTTCTGCCTCATTTGTGTCCAGCCAGTGGAAGACCAGAAACCGGTGAGCAGAGACGCTTGCGTAACTCCAAGCGCTAAGGTTGTCTTTTAATTCAGAGGAGAAAAAAGGGGCATGGTCAAGGTACTTGTTGTTTCCCCCCCACCCCCCCACTTAATGGACATGTGTATTAACTAAAAAGAGAGATGCCCACTTCCAAACTCAGAATTGTAGCAAACTTTGTAGGAAAAAAAACTGGCTTATTTACTTATTTTTCCTCCGACCACCGGTATTTGCATAAATGATTCCGCTTACGGAAAGACAGAGCACAACTATGAGCGGCGCGGAGTCGAGCAAGAAACACTCAAGTCTGCTCCCACGTGTGACAGTTTATTTTTAAAAGCTAAAGTCGAATTTGAGAATCCATATTTGTGTTGTGAAAAGGTTATAAAATGTTGAAGCTACACAAAATGGCATTTACAGCGATTAAAACTTCCAGGATTTTTATTAAGAGGTTTCAACCTGACTATATATATGGATGAAGCGTAGCATAAACATGGGCCTTAAAAAATAAAACTTTACATACAGCAATGTATATTAATGGTGCTTTGTGACTACACACAGCGTAGACCTATGTCGCCAATGCACAGGAGGTCATGTTACACGTGTCTCAATTGGCCTGTATTTTCATCTCAAGGTAAAATAATGTTAACTACTACGTGCGCCGTATGTATGCGCGTGGGCTATACGGGACGAAGAAGCAGGAGCGGGGTGGTTTGCGCACGTGCGTTACGAACCAGGCAACTCAAGTTCGATTCCCAGGCCCGGCTAACATCAGTGGCGAGTGGTGTCTGTAAAATGGTACTAAAATTAACGAGTTAAAACCAAGTTCAGCCACCGGGGCAACGACACGGATGCCGCTTTTACAAAAGGGGTGGGGGTATATTGCGTTGACAAAAACAGGTTAGGTGACTGATCGACATTCTGATCTCATGAAGCCGTATCCGACATTCGGTTGTATACAACTGTGGCAAATATGACCGCAATGAAAGTACATTAAAGTATTTGCAAATACATTTGTTCGCTTTAAAACATATGAATATTACTGATTCACAGTTTTTAAATAGCAATAGACAGCTGTGAGTAAATTATGCAATTGAATTAAATTACTTATTGTACATACTTTACTACTGCACGTGAAATTAACTGCAGAAAAAAATGCGCTAAGTTCATCATAAGTTTTTGTTTTCATACATTTGAATTAAAGAAGAAAATAATACATGCAAAGTATATATAAAAAAAGAATATATACCCAGTACATATTCGGATGTTTCTCTCCCATCAGATGAACACAAAGGGTACGTTGTGAACCATCATCAGCGGACCCCAATCCACACCGTCTCCAATCCAGGCGATCTGCTGCTCCAGTCTCACCGGGGTCTGCGGCCCGGAAACCTGGACCCAGTCACCAGCAGCAGGGATCCAACCTCGAGTCCAGGCCAGTTTTGCAACAGACTTACAACAGCGTCCTTCCTAAGAGCCTACTCTGTGTGATCAGCGCACGCTTGCGATGAACTGGACTCATAAGGGCGTGCGATAGCGCCGTGTTTTCAGTCTTACTTGCAGCCTTCGCATTTAGTTTTCCTTAAAATGTAAGTGACCGAACTTCACACGTAATGGTTACCCTGAAATAATCATTTGTTTTCCACACCAAAAAATTTCCCAACAACATTTTGCACTCACCGTGTTTACTCGGGAATTGTCAACATGCTGCTCCATGCAGGCTGTGGATTAACAATAACAGGCTACCCACAAACCACAGGCGGTACAATGAAACTGCAAACATGAGTGCCCAGACACCCGGCACCCGCGTAACATTAAACATCGGAGTTCTAACGCATTTTATTGCTTGCGCATCTTTGCCAGCGGGCATTTTATGGGTTATTTGTTTATGCTTAACCGCAAGCGCATTCAAACACGCTTTTACCTATACCAACGCACTGGCAGAAGCAATAATCCATCGCAGTGGTCGTGATGAACGTGCCAGCAGCTGAACACGCGTGAGGTGGAGGGGGGGCGCAACGTGACGCGCGCTCGCACGCGCCGCCGGTCGGTCGGTCGGTGACTGCCATTGGGAATTTTTCTCGTTGAACAGAAGAAAAAAAACCCCGTCAGCGTTATCAAAACTCATGTAAAAATGCATTTTTCCCTTTAAGGCAGGCAAACAATTTCCTTTACAAATCTATCAACCGTGCAAGCGAATGCCAACACAAACTCCGGCGCCGCAGAATTCCAAGCGAAGAAACATGACCGCCACACACGTACGCACTGTATGCTGGCGATGAACGTATTGAACGTCCGCTATAATTACATCGCAAAACAACACGCACACGCGCAACCGTAATACCCAATGTGCAACCTACGGACGACGCAGAAATTCCGCTGCTAGGCTAACCGCGTCAGCTCCTGGAAGGGTCCGCGTGATAACGTCTCAGCTGCGCGTCATTCAAGATCGCTGTGAGCATGCTCCAGGCTGCCGCAGGACAACCACACGTCTCCCTGGATTGGATTCTCCTTCTATAAAACTAAAAACCTCTTTTTAATTTGACCAGGTAAGGACCGCTGAGCTGTGTAGCTCTTTTTCAAAAGCGACCCAGCCACAAATGATAGCCCAAAGTAGTGCTCTTATCGTGTGGAAATGTATAGCAGCCAAACGCTCTAAACGCGTGTTTCTAAATGTGGAGAGAAAAACTGGACCCGGAGAAAATTCCACGCGACCACTGTGGGAGAGAGAGAGAGAGACACGCAAACTCCAAATATACAGCAGGCGTCAGGGTCGGGGTCAAACCTACAACCTCCTGCATACCAGGTGAGGGAGTCAACACCTCGCCCCACCACGGCACCCATTCAACTCGGCATCGCTGACAAATGAGGTCCCGCTGCCTTTCTGAACCTTCGCCATCTTCCTGACCCCTTTCTTAATAATCACATCGCCAAGATCGCGCACGCGCTCTCGCACTCCAAAGAAAGCAAACGCATTCTCCGTCACCCTCCTGTCAACCTCATCGCCACGCTAGCAATACGGTGCGCAAAAGAAGTTCAACTTCCACACATACAGACGGCTACATGTCACCCGAGTCTGAAACAGCCTAGGAAAAAAAAAAATCACTCCTTTTGTTAAATTAAAAACCAAAAGGTCTACGCTTTTAAGAGTTTGGTTAACAAGCCACATCAACCTACTTTTTAAGACACTTTATTTCTTCTTCTTCTCCTCTCACGTTGCATAACTCTGTTGTCATAACTCCACCGCGTCTTGGATTGCCCTCGTGTACGGAGCTCTTTACAACAACAAGGTGAAGAGTGTCAAGTCAATCAGCACCATCGTCGTCCACTCTCTGCGCAGTGCCCCCCCTCCCTCCCGAGCTCTGGCACAAGCAGCTATTTAGCTCCTCCAGCTAGTCCATGACCAAAGACGCAACGACGTGGAAACATAAATTACCGTGGTTATTTCCTCCAGACGTGCCCATGATGCAGATGCACGGTGGATATTGCTTTTGCAAAAAATGGCATCGCAGACTCTACACTTTAACACGGAGACTTTCACGACCAATATCATCCATAATAAAGGTTGCGTTTGATCGCGTGAAAATAAAGGTGTCGTTAAACTTACCACACACCAGTGTGCTGTAGCAGTAACAAATTGGCACGTTCTGTTTACGCGACAAACCTGACTCATTGGCTGTGTCGGGTGGTGGCAGGTTTCACGACACATTTATATTTACGCGACCTCACCCAAAAAAACCTCTCTTATTGAATGTTTACAGTGCCTACACCTTTTTACAGCTGATCGTGCACGTCCGTGCAATCGCGAGTGGCAAGAGAAACTGGCCATCGGGTTATCCAGTGGCTTGTACCGCGTGCGTGAATATCCAACTAAAATACGTGCGCAGACAATGAAACGTATCACTAAGTTACATTCCGCGATGCATTCATCGAAGCACTTTAATACTGTCCTGCTTGGCCTAAGCACCATGTTGAATGATGGGCTTACTCGCTACGAGTTTACACTGGACAGCATCAACATACGAAGCAAAATCTAACGTTTATTAGACTACTGTACGTGTTATTTATACGAACGTCGGACCAGGTATTGTGTAAATCCCATTTAACAAATCTCTCGTAAGCTGTTCAAATGATCCTTGAAGCTAAATACTTTATAACTTTTTAGGGAAAACATAACAACACGGGACGTCTTGCTAGCTTGCTTCGAGCATGTTTTTTTGTTTACAGGGCTCATGTGAGCTGAAACGTTTTGGCATCGAACCCATAATTCTACATCTTTGCACAGATCTTCTTCGGATGAATCCTGAGAGCATCACAGAGTATTTTTTTATTGTTATATAATAACCAATGCATTCACTTGAACGTTTTCCTTTCTACGAGTAAAATATCTTATCTTTCGTTGAAGCATTTCTTTGAGATTGTTTTAATTTTACATCAATTACGGTACTGTACACTCCCATTGATATTTAGAAGCCACTGGAGCTATGCACTTTTAAATCTCGTTTGAAAACGAATTTCATTAATACTACATTTTGTGTTTAGTCGATTGGCATGGTTGGCTACGTTAGGTGCGAAAAAGGAAGTTCAACATACATATGTAACTAGTTTACATAGATTATAAAATACGATTCTGTGTTAATATCATTACACGTCTGCCACCCAAAAGCAAACAAAGAGGACCCCCCCACCCAAAGTAAAGCAAGCACAAGTACATAAACAGTAATAAAAAAAATACAGTGTGAGATATAAACTTTAAAACGATGGCAATATATTGTCAACGTTCAAACCCTCAAAAACGTGCCGTCAGTTTGTGATAACCCCGAGAATAATCTGAATGGCCACTGTGAAGACAAACAAGCGGCGGGAGTCATTTTCCTCCTCTATCGCTCTGCTGGGGCAGTGGTTCTTCTTCTTCACCTGTGGTGCACGCTGCACCCCGTGGGGGTGCGGGATGCCCTTTATGGGGGTGCGGGACATGGCCAGATTTTTTTTCGAAGGTAAACCATCGAAAACACAAATTCAGCACGGCCGCGTAAGTACGACGACTTTGTTTCATCAAAACCATGTATTTGTTAACATTGTACATTTTATTTTTTTACGATTAAGAACCAAAGGGATGCAATGCTGCAGCCACGGTTATGAACCGCTGGGCGAGGGTGGCGGCGTAAGGCTGCTGGCGCAATGCACACAACTCCCGTGCCGTCGCAGTCACTGCCACCGACTGGACCGACTTCCAATCCTGCCAGTGGGGGCCACAGGCATTGCCAAAGTGCTCCGCTGGAACATGGACAAATGTTGCATCTCCCCGCCCTCGCAGCCGAATTTGTAAAGTTAAATAATAATAGACAAAAACAGTGCTAGCTTCCATCCTCACCTTGTAGGTGACCCGCATATTTTCCCAGCCAATAGATAATTAACCTCAAAAGTGCCTTAACTTGTGTTCGTTATAAATTGACAATAAGCTGAGATTGTTTTTTTCCCTTCGGAGTGTAAAGTACCAAAAAAAATCGAAAAAAAAACTTTAAAGTACAAATTCGCGTAGCATTTTTTTTTTTGTAAAATTGCTTTTGACTAACCATTTTGGCGCCATGTGCTGAATCATGCTCTGGAGTATAATCCGGTTCATTTGGCAGCTCCTGGCAAGAAAAACAGGCGTTTCGAAGAAAGAGACACCAGCAAGCACACGCTATCTCACAGCTCTCACACACGCACGGCGAGGCAGCCAAAAACGTCAGTCCGCGTATCGCGAGGCAGAATATTACAAAATCGGTAAACGACGCGAGTGCGCAAAAAGGTAGGAGAAACTTAAAAAGCCGAAATTTTAACATAAAAAGATTACACAGTCCTCAGAATGAATTTAGCGCGTTAAAATTAAGATGAAAAATGAGACTCCAAGAACAGTGTATAATTAGCATACAGTACATTAGTATTAATGCAGAAGTGCCGATGGCTGTTATTGAACAAGAGAAAGGTGGAGATGGGTACCTCAATGGTAAGGAAAGGTCACACACCGCCTTTCCTCCGCAAACGATCAACAACGTTCAGTCAATTTTCTGCTGATGCTGCTGCTGCTGCTGTTGTTACAAACCACTCGAGGCAATGCAGATGTGTGATCCAGAAACTCGGAGCACTTCCACACCCTACAGCCAACAAGCCCCCCCCCCCTCCCGCTGAAGGCTTTTAGAGGTGGCCCCTGGTTTATCGCCCATAAGGGGCAACTCGTTCGCTCCTGCCGAGCCAGAGATAACCAGCTGCAGTTCAGCGACCGGCCAACGTGCAAACGTCACTTCAGCACAGAATGCGCAAGCATTACACACACGTGCGCACATGCACACGCGCACACTCACTAAACAAAGACAAAGATCCCCCGGGTAGCCTTAACAGACTGTCGGGACAAGTACTAGTTAGCGAGCACCTATGAAAGCCGGCACGGCACACGAGCAGGTGGGAGGCCAGTGCCACGCCCGACAGCCTTCGTCTCCCCAGTGACGACCTTCTAGCACGCTGCGCCAGGTACTCATTTTAGGCTGAGTCGACCTAGGGGAGGCACAGGACAGGATCAGATCATTGTCACCGGTGTTGGACGTGAGCGGGAAATCTAACTCGGGTGGCCGAGTTCGTAGCGCAGAGTGCTAACCGCTACACGACCGCTCCCCACACGCGCGCGCACACACAAACCCACACACACGCGCGCATACAGAGGGGTGCAAAAGTCCACGCGAGAACGATGGCTGTAATGAGAGACAATTCGGGGAGTGGAGCCGAGATACAAACCGTCACATTCTCCAGCAAAGTGCGGAGAATATATAACAGTAAGTACATGCCAATAAAGTAGAAAAGTCCCCATTTTACCACATACAAGCAGCGGTGATGAAAGCCAGCCAAACTAGGTTTTTCCAGGGTGACCCGATAATGTGTACTAAAATTCATTAACTTAGTGGCATACAATTATAAAACTGTATACTGTAACTCCTCGTATGTTTCACAAGACTCGGTAACATGCTTTGTGTCTTCAAATACACCTCAAAGTATGTAAGTACTCGACATTTAATGTTTTTACTCTAGTTCTGGTTTAGTTATGACACACAATGCATTTGAAATCGACTCGTGCAAAACATGGTCAGGTTGTGACACCAAGATGTGAGCGGAGATGGCAAGTGCTCAAAAGCGGGAGGACGGTCGAGCGGTAAAAAATTCAACCCCAAATGTTTAACGCATTGACAAACGTCTGTGAAATCAGCGTTGGATTTTCCTTGCAAAACTACAACTAGCTTCGGTGTCACCTGTGGCAGCTTCGCATGCAGCGCAATGGGACACAATTGGATATCATAAAAAGAGAGAAGCACCTGAATGCAATAGGTTAAACATGCAGGCTCTCGCGACCAATAATATCCAAAATAAGTTTTTTGGATTAGATCGTGCAAATATGTGTCGTTAAACCCACCACCATCCGACAGCCAATTAGTAAGGTTTGTCAAGTAAAAAAAACCATGTCAATTCGTTATTGGTTCAGCACACCAGTGTGTTGGGCAATTGTAAATTATGTGGGTTTTCAATCCAACAAACCGTTGTGCTGAAATAGTAACGAATTGGCATGTATTGTTTACGTGACAAAACTTACTAATTGGCTGTGTAGGGTTTAACAACACATTTATATTTCCGTGATCAAACTCAAAGAAACCTCTGAATGTAATATTTTGGCAGAATTTTCAACTAGAATTCAATGTTAAATAAACAAATAAATGTTTATGTACCCTCCCCATAGTGGTGTTCAATAGTGCCCAACTATATTATGGTCCGATGTTTGGGGTTTTTTTCTTCTTCTTGCTTACGTCAATCGCCTAATCAGTAACTGGTGCAATTTGTGGGGGGGGGGGGTGGAGAAGTTCACACTGTTATGCGTGCACATGCGTGTGCACTTTTACAACGCCATAGCTCTCAGTCGCACATCTCCGTTTCTACGTTTGACAAAAATACTGAGATGTCGATTTGTCTTCGGCGGCGTAAAAATATTAAACTTTATTTGTTTCTTTACTCAGCCTCTGAATTTTTTTTATGTGTTTTATAGTAATTATAAGCCATGTACACCCATCAAGCATTGTATTCGTGATGGACGGTTGAAACAAATGCCATCCTAAAAGACACATGGTGCTGGTGATCCACACAAGCACTGGAGTCTACACAAAACCTCAAGATAATGGGGTCTAATCGTGTGTTCAGCCAAGCCGTTTCTTCGTAATTTTCTGCACAAAATGGGCAGGAACTCATCAAAAGTTCCTATGCCATTCAACCAAAGCAGTTTCCGCTATGCAAAAAAAAACTGCCTCGCGCCATGATTGGTACTCATTAAAAATGGCGGAGGGACTGGGGTTAGGCCAAACCCCAGTGGCCACACTTCCACGCAACTCACGAGGCAGGTTTTTGCCACTTGACAAGGACCTTGCCGTGCTTCCAAGCATCGAGAAACTGAAACTATTTTTATTTTACCAAGTAAGGCCCACTGAGCTATATTGATTTTTTTCAGCAGCAACCTGGCTATCAAAAACAAGAGCTCAACAAAGTGGCTTCTCAAGTGGAAATGTATACCAACAAATACCCTCAACGCACATTGATTCTAAATGCGGAGGGAAAACCCGGAGGAGCCAAAGAAGAAATCCACGCGACCAAGGGGAGAGAGACATGCAAACTCCAAATATACAGGCATCAGGGTCGGAATAGAACCCACGACCTCCTGTATTCCAGGCAAGGTAGTTAACATCTCGCCAACTGCTCTTCCAGCACGATAACTCCTCATGGTTATCATGAAGAACATAGACCCATACCGACGTGTAACACACACGGACGGTCGGACGGATAGCAAGTTCTACGTAAGAAAGTGTTTCATTACCGTGTACCGCCTGCTCTGACATATGGTTCAGAAACACCGTCCTTAAAAAAAAGATAGAACGAAAACCGATAAGTGCACACTTGATGCGTGGAACAAAAGATGCATATGCTTGGAATTAAATTTGCAGCGTTCAATCTCTACACCGACTAAAGGGACACCGAAAGGTTGCAACCCCTTTCTCTCACCTGGCTTTTGAGTGATACGGGAGCTTGGCTACGAGCCCCCCCCCCCCGCCCCAAAATAGTGGTCATTTATACCCGTGAAATATTGCGCGTGGTAATAGACATTGCCTTCTTACTACTTCTACTTTTACGATGATATTGAGCGAAGGTAAAAATGTGGGTGAGAGAACGTAAAAACGTCGTCCTAATTATGAGGAAAAGCGATAGTTTGAAGGCGTTGCTCGAAGGGGACAACGGACGATTGCTCGGTATAATAACGGAGTGGGAGTCGAGCAATGGCGGGCATCTGAGTGGACGTCCATTACGGAGATGTAGGGATGAAAATGAGTTCTGGTGCAGCTGCTGGATGTTGTATTATTGCACCGCACGATCACGAGAAGCGGCGGCAGCTTGCGGAGGCCTTCGTTCGGTCGTGGTTTGTCAATGGCTCACGATGACGAGGCGTATTGAAAAATTAGCATTCTTCCTTACCGCCAAAGTAAATAAGATGGTGTAGTATGCATACACAGATAATGCATATTGACTTGATCTCACAAAACGTTGCCCGTCTGTGCACACTCCCTGTGCGGACACCCAGTTGAGTTTGTTGGCCTTCGGCCAACACCTCCAATTAGCACGGTTGGCTACATACGGTGCAAAAGAAGTTTAACATACATACACGAGTTTGAAGCTTTCGTGACTGCAGGAATCCATACTCTTTGGTTCTTTCGGTAAAGTCAAGTAGGTAGAAATAAAATAATGATTTGTTTAACTTTGTTTAATTTCTACCTACGTGACTTTACCGAGAGAACCAAAGAGGATACACATACATGAGTGTTAGGTATTAGGGCAGTGATTTTGCAGCATTTCATGAATGGCGCATTAATAATATTTTCTGTGAATAGATTCAGAGACACACGATTGTAAGAGCAGACATTAGGGGCACGGATAAGAGGAGTTTCATTGTGAATGAGCCACCTTTTAAATGACGATACATTACGTGTTTGTGGGTACATTACACGCACATTTACAAACTCCCATAATTAGCCGACACATCGCACGCATCCACGTGGATGGCCGAGTGTGCAGTACATGTGTGGGTAGTGTGTGGGTAGCATTCGTCGGTCTGGGGAATCTCCATCCGTGTGTGCGAGAAAGTGTGTTTTCACGGTGGATGGGGAGCTATCGTGTAGCGGTTAGCGCGCCGCGCTACAAAGCTGGCGACCCGAGTTCGATGCCCGCTCACGGCCAACACCAGTGACGATTCTCTGAACCGGTCCTGGACCTCTCCGAGATTGACTCAACCTCAAATGAGCACCTGATGCGGTGTGTAAACATTGCCACTGGGGAGACAAACGCGGCTTGTACGTGGTGCTGGCCACCCACCCCCTCATGCGCCGTGTCAACCTTCATTGGTGCTGCTCGCTAACAGCACTTGGTAACAGTATGTTAAGGCTACATGGGGGATCTTTGTCTCTTGTCTTTGTGTGTCGGGATGCAGGGACCCTCATAGCCCAGCCTCATCTGGGGACAGTTTGTTAGGTGGCATCGTGGATACTCCAACGGAAATTCCACACTCTGGCCCCGGATTTGGATACCGATACGACGGGGTGGGGAGGGCACGGGCGGGGGGGAAACACGGGCAACTCCCATTCTACCCAGTGGGAGGCCACGCAATTTCCTGAATGAATGCAGAAACGTGTACTTGCTGGAAACCTTTTCCCACCACTGCTTTCTACCTAAACATTGAATTAGGCGCGATATAATTTGCATCGACAAGCGTGAAATTATGACACAAGTTATCGGCGGTGTGGTCACAGGGCGATTACCATCCGAGAGCACCGAGTCGGCACCGCTAAACTGGATTCGAATTCTCATCAGCGAAATTAGAAAAAATTATACATCTTTATTATCTATCACGTGTGTTTTGAAGGTAAACCAAAACAGAAAATACAGTCAACTCTCGATTATCCTACGTGTAAATGTACAAGTACAGATAAATATAAAACATGCATAAACACCTCACATATGTAAACCATAGAATAAATATTTATTTCACAAATCATCAAGGCCCCTAAATTGAGTTCCATTGCCCCAAAGATAAGCTTTAGTGTCCAGCACAATCATTACACACAAAGTGCTTGCCACAAATGAACCACAATACTTTGCTGATTTCGTCAAGGAGCATAAACCATCACGTGAACTCCGGTCATCCTCACAGAGGCTTTTGGCTGACCATCGAACAAAGATGGTCACGACATCGCGCACTTTTAGATGCGCTTCTGCGGCCGTCTGGAATGCTCTTCCTTCCAAAATGAGGAAGCCACGAGAGCTATGCACTTTTAAATCATCGTCTAGATTAAATACTCGTCCTATCAACTGCTTTTTGTGTTCAGTTTGTTGTCCTTCACCCGCACCTCCGTTTAGCGCGGTTGGCTACGTACGGTGAGAAAAAAGTTCAACATATTCTCATGAGACCTGTGGCTAGAACGACTGCTCTCCATTTGCAAAAAGTTATCAACGGTCCACAACACTCGCAATCATTGGTGCATGTCTTGCCAGCTCAATACCAAAGTCAGACAAGAGGTTACAGCACACCCCGTATAGCACCTATCTAGAATCAATTATTTTGATTCAAGAAGTGATACTCAAAACATAAATGCCAAAGCAACCTGTAAGCCAAGAAACTACATGATTGCAAGATGTAAATGCCAGAGGTGCATGTGGAACAAGTTGTAAATACATTTATTCTGCTTGCTAATCTGTGGCCTTTCCTTCACCTCCCCCACCATCGTTCGCAATGACAAGATGGATTGTTCAGAAGTTGATCTTATTTGAAGTTCGAACGGGAAGCTGAATGTTTACACTCTGGGCAAAGGTGGCTTCACTTGAAGGAGCATTCAAATGGGATGATGTTCTTGTGATCAAAGTCCAGCGTTGACTTTGGGGATGCACACAAGCATACATGGCATGATGTTATATATTTTTTTTTACATTCTAGGACAATACGCACGCCAATTCCATGCACGGGATAGTGGTGGCACAGTGGTCAAGCGCGCTGCGCCGACCCGAGTTCGATTCCCAGCCGTGGCCGACGTGACTAACGAGTGGCATCTTAACGAGTCCCGGGTGCCCTCTTCACCCACCTGCACAGATGAGCGTGGTGAAGTATGGTCAAACAACTCCCACGGTGACCAACCAGGCACGGAGGGGGCTTTTCTTCTAGCAGTGGATTTAAAAAGTGCTGCGCATTCGTTTATTTACGTTTTTCTTCTGCTGTACTCAATTTAAGCTGCAGAATACCCACAGGGTTAACGTAATATTCGGAGAGTGTTTTACACAAGAATACGCCATCATGAAGTTAAATTTTGCCAAAAAATAATACGGCATTAAAGAAATGTTCTGCTGTAGTAGTAACAATGAAATAAACAATTAATCAACATCAATATATACCTGATCGAGACCGCCCGTATTGAGTATTAATGAGCAACACTCCTCCAGTTCAACGAATCAGCACAAGCCCGTCACCAAAATAAGCGGAAAAAATCCAAAAAGTTGAATCGCTTATATTTTTCTTTCCCAGCATCTGTTTAAAACTCCCTTGTGTTCGAGCTGGGCAGGGAGGAAATGCTGACGCAGCAACTAAAATTACTGTTTATGCAACCGTGTTGCCTTAACTGAATCTAATGTCAACTCTGCTTATTGTCATGCATTTTTGTGCCCCCACCCCCCGCCCCCAAAAAAGCCGCCATGCCAAAGTGAAATGCAGTGTTATTTTCCCTCCAAGTTTTAAGTCTTTAACGTCATGTGTACCACTGTAGTTCAGGGATGGTTATGAACAAACTATCTTTGCAAGCCTGACCCCACCTTATTGAGAACACCTTTGCATTTCCATCCTCACCATCAGGAGCCAGGGGGACCATCCTCACTGCTCGGTTAAACCCTCTCCACCAGGACGTCACCAGCTCTCCCGTGGCGATAATCTATTTAGCTCCAGCAAACAAGCTGGTTTCGTCGCTCCATCTCCAGGACGGGCGATTTTTCTCGGGCGTGTTCCTTCCCTTGCCTGCCGCCCTGTCATTAGTCTCGACACAGCGTCGGCTATCGTACCCGGTTGCAGTGTGTTCTCAAACCAATACAATGTCTCTAACCTCACATGGATGTTATCTAATCCGTGTGTTCTTTTTGTCTCTCATTGCAATTCCAAGCGTGCACATTCCATGCTTCTTCGTGCACTGTTCAGTCGTTGCTCAAATTACATCGTCAATGTCCATGTTTCTAATCCGTATCTATAGCAGGTCATGTACATTGGTTAAAAACTTCCTTCTTTAGGAAAATCAGTACGTTGCTTTTCATTTTTAGGTTCAGTTTCTATAAAATCAAATAGATTTATTTTACTTCATATTATTTAAGGTGAATGTGGCATATAACATACATAAGCATGTATATTATGCACGATGGAATGTATGCTACTGCAATGGTTGCAGTGGATAGATGACATATTTGGCAGGGCGAATAAAAAAAATGCAGCACCCACTATGGGCAGTGAATAGCATTGCGTTAGAGAAGTTGTTTAATTTGGTGGATACACCACCGTTCCAAAAATCGCTCCACATCCAACTGTGACCAAAGTGTCATCAGTTCTGCATGCGTTCAGCTCGTCAGTTGTGCACATTGACAGGCGTACACAGGTACAACCCAATCGGGAATCATTTAAATCCCCGATTATTAACCATGTACCCAACTGTACAAACGACCTGAGACATTGAAGTACATTTTTGCAAATGGCATGAGACTCAAAGAAAAGAAAATAACTCTTCGTCGTGGCTTTGCCCGCTCGAGCCTGTGACACAAAGCCAAACGTGTTGATGAATGCAAGGGTGGAGCATAAATCAGGATTGGAATTCAAACATTGACGTCATAGGCAACACTTTGCGGCAACTCCAGTCCCTGCATTCCACGTCTGATTTATGGTTCACTGCAACATTCATTTACATTTTGGCGTTGATACTAAAGGCAGGTTTACTCCGCCAAGCTGGTTTCACTCACACGGGGCTTGCCGCAAACTGGTTTGGAGCAGCGTGTGTTTACACCGCATTTGTGAGCCAGCCTCGTGACGTCACATGCAAAACTATCAGTTCCTTTATTTATTTACAGCAACGGGCAAGACACCCTATTGAAATAAACCTTTATTCTTTTGCAACAGCGATCCGTGCCGGCACTGGAACACAATGGCCCGTGAATTTAAATGACGCCACGGTCTCGGGGGTCCTCTGCAGAGCACACAGCAGTCGGCTTCGACGATGCGCCCCCATATATGGTACCTTAAATCACCGACATTTGTTAACCCGCCTGCGTCAAAGCACGCTAGGCAAATTACCGTCCGTGATGTCAAGCTCATAGGTGTGGTCACGGCTGTATTGTTGCTCTGCCGGCCCGTGTCATGATGGAACAGTGATGTCACCGGCTAATTTGCCTCCCAAATCAGATTGGGTTCAACCACTTGCAGCAAGCAGAGGGGTGGGAGAACAAACCGGGCGGGCGAGTGCAGGGCAGGAAGATGCTTTGTGGACGCAAGAGTAAACTGAATTGACTGCAGACCACAGTGAAGAGAGTATAGTGAATGAAGCCTTCATTGAATTGCTTAGGAAAAAATGATGTCCTTTGCCACGTATACTTGCGTACCAGCAGACCTACACGCATTGCCCCCTCTGTAATACCGCACTCTGAAAATAACATTGCACACTTACCAAAGTTATACCATTCGCTTGTAAACATTGCCCCTTTATTAATTACAGAAAACCTAAATTGTCCGTATTCTTTGCAAAAACTGAATCTAATAGGAATTCAAGGGATTACTGTTCAATTACCATCTACAAAATGTATTTAAGGGAATACAGTACTCCGTATAAAATACATCAACTAGAAAATAAGTTTCGTACATTAATGTCATGAAGAATTAACAATGTCCAGCCTTTTAACAATGCACTGCTAGATGAAGGCCTCTCCACGTTGTTTCGGTCATGCAAATTGTTTGACCAAACTTCACGGGTCTGGTGAAGGGATCCCTGAGAACCGGTTTACAATACCACTCGCCACAATCGAGAGCCGTGGACGGGGGAGCCAGGTTCATCGCAGAGCGCGGAACCACTGCACCAGCACTCCAGTCACTGCGATTTATCTAAAGATCATATATCCTCACAAGATATGCACATGTGCACTTATCCAGCAGTGAGATTCATAATATCGCGCCTTGTAACCTATTGTGAATATTCTAACCGTCAGACGATGTTACCATATTCAGGCTTTGCACATATCCTTCTGTAGTCCAGTCCTCCCTAGGCGAGTAGGGTGCGACGTTGCACTGTAACCACATTCAAGTAAAAATGAACGTGCATTTGCTAAAATGGAGCAACCAACATTTCGGCTGAAATTGCACCGGGGTCAATAATTTCCACTTACAAACTGCACAACACGTCAGACGTAGACTGGCATTGAACACTTCACACTTATCCACGGGCCAAAGTTCATTGCACAATTTCCAAAGCTTACGCCTAGACAGTGCAAGTTGTGGCCAACACACACTCCACATTTCACCCATGTATATGCAGGAGGATGTTATAATATATGGCCAAAAAAGTAAATGTCCCTCCTTTATCAAAACGGCGATGGAACTATGCAGGTGGTCTCTTGGCGCGTGGCGAGAAATCCACATGCCTATGGTTGGGAAAGTGTTTCCGTGAGATATCCACTGAATGATGCAAATCTAGAGCTTATAAACGCGGCTGACAAGAGTAAAATTTGGGAATGCGATAATGCAAGAACACTTTCACGAAACGTTTGAGAAAATAAGTGAATAGATATTATCTCTAGCATAGTGAATTAAAAATGTGTGTGATGTTACCTCTTAAAAATCAAATTCTGGAATGGTTTGATCGTTTGTCATATATACATCCCCATGCTCCAACCAACATGTGGACTGGCAGTCCCGTGCCAACAGTTGAAATTCCACATTCCTATGACGGGGACGAGTGTTTTGCAAGACAACAACTACGCATACAGTACACGTCTGCTGAATAATCCATCGGAGTCAAGATTACAAAAATTAGATTCCCATCGGGTTGAATCGATGACACAGGGATGTACACACTACGAATCCCACGACTTGAGCAAGATTATCGGTCATGGCTAATATTAGTGGCGAGCGATATTGTCGACCAGCATGCTGAAGTATGGTCAAACAACTCCTACGACCAAGACAGAATTATAAGGCAGACAGAGCAGTAGATTGACTTAAGTGGCGTAAATTATGATCACTGAAATATTCTAAAATATTAAACTATTAAAAGTAAAAACTATTTTTCCAGGTTAAGGCCCACTGAGCGGTATAGCTCATTATCAGAAGCGATCTGGCGATAAACGATAGCTCAACGAAGGGTATATCACATGGAAATTTATTGCAGCCAAATACTCTAAACGCATGTTGATTCTAAACATGGAGGAAAATACCGGAGGACCTGGAGAGAAAGATCCACGCGACCACAGGAAGAGAGACACGCAAACTCGAAATATACCATCGTCAGTCAGGATCGAACCCACAACCTCCTGTATACCAGGCGAGGAAATGAACATGTCGCCACCGTGTTGCCCAAGCTCAACATCGGTAACACATCTTCATTTTGTGAAACGTACTTATTTTATTTGTTACATTGGAACCGAGCGAAGCAACGGAGAGCGAACGTCCTGATTTTTTTGGGCAGCACTGTCCCATTTGCAGCCATGCTAAGACAGCACAGCACTGCACAGCGAACACACACGAGCGGACGGACGGTGCGCACCGAGCTTCAATGTAAACGAGCGCGCGCCGAGCAGGGGGTGGCGGCCGGGCCCTGCAACCCGAGCCTATCCCCTTATTCCCTGCACGCAGGCACGGCTGTGCAAACAGGCATGCGCGCCGCCGCCCGTGGTAATTGGCATGCAAGGGGTGGTGCGTGCACACAACCGGGAGGGAAAGCCACCCGATCGGACATTCGGACGGCGAGCGTCGCGACGCAGCTTAACCTGCCTTGCAAATTACCCCCCCCGTTTCAAAATTACAGTACATTATAAAAGCACGCTAATGTAAATACTATGGTAGATGCATATACGAACGCGAGCACGTTTCAATGCGGCGCATTATATGCTGCAACGATTTCAACCTTTAAGATGGGCAAAATCTCTTCCTGCGAGTTCCTGTAAAAAATATTCACAGATATTCAGGGTCGTAAGATATTCACGTAAATAGGCGAATAATAACGTCAAAATCACTCCAAATAATTTACGTGTTATCTTTATAATAAGATCATAATGATAAATAACCATAATTCACGTATATAATTAATATCAATCACCATAAACGCGCTCAACTCTATGTGTTGATCCTGCTTAGTAATTGGACGGGTGACCACCACCGGGGGGGCTTGCCAGTTGCCGTAGGAGTGGGGGCTGCAAGGCAGCCAGGAGACAGCCGTGCTGAGTGTCATTGCCTCACGTGTGAGCTTTCTCGCGGTGTTCCAGACAGCCCCCCACACTCATTCGTGGAACGGGCAAAAACATCCCAAATGGAGGACCCTCCTAAAAAACGAGTCGTGAAACTCAATGAGGGCTTCGTGGATGAAAGGGCCAGGTCGGAGGAATAAAACCAACAACTGCTGAGAGAGTGGAGGCCAAGTCCACGGGGGACTGCTCCGGCAAACAAGTGCTCTCGTTGCTACTTTGATTTTTTTCGGTAAAGTCACGTAGGTAAAAAAAAAAGAACGGTTCAACCTGAAGACGGAAGCTTGTGTTGCCTCCGAAACGTCGTGATTTAATTTAGTTGTTTTCATTTCTTTTATTTTTCACCTACGTGACTTTTTTGAAAATCCTTGCAGTCACGAAAGCTTCAAATCTAGAATTAAGTGCTCGTTGCTCAGAAAGTTCGGTAGAACTCTTTGCCGTGCTGCAAAAGCCTACTTTACGAAATAACACATCCAAAACATTTGTTTTGAAAATCAAATTTTCCTTTAAAATACAATTTTCCTTTCGCTCCGATAATTTTAATATCCTACATAACGGAATAGACAAAAGAGTGAACGAACCAAGTGCGTACGAGGCCTTATGAAGAGACTAATATAATTTCGTCATTTATTTAACCCAGCAATAGATGATGCAGTGGAACTGATCATCTTTATTGCTGGAAAGGTCCAAGTGTTGACACAAGTAAGCTAAACCATTACTTTAAAAGTTTAATTGTAACATTACATTCATATTGTAACACCGTACTGCACTCATATTTTGAGATTTGGATTAAGACGGCAAAGTAATGGGTTTGGCAAGCAATTTAATTTATCTGGGAGTTTTATTAACATTGACTTTAAAGCATGCGGCAGCTTGGTAATTCACTGTACAAATTATTAGGAGCAGAGCAATGCCTTGCTGTACACAAGTTTCAAGACAAACGTGTAATTCCATGTGCCTTGAGACCATCTTGAATATAGTTCGTGCCCTTAATGAAAATACATTTTGGGTTGTTTTGTGCACTCTTGTAAGTATACTTGCATGTTTTGAGACCGCTTTTAAAAATTGCCTCTAAAAGCAGTTTTCCGTGACAATTTTGCCTCAGATGAGTATTAAATCACTTAATTTGTCTTCGGAAATCTAATGAGGTGGTTGCCTTTAGCAATCATAAACTCAGGGAGATGCACAAACACAGGTACGGATACACAAATAAAGCAATGCTACGCGAACAAGGACAGCAAGAGAAGAAACCGGTAGCCCTTGAAAAAAATCTAAACAGGGGGAGCACTGGTGAAGCCTTCGAAGACTCCAGGAGTGTGCAATGCACACAAATATGAGATATACTATACTTACAAATGTGGGCATGCTGAGGAAGGTGCAACGTTCTGGCATTTGTCAGCTTGTGATTAGCACACTCGCAATGGGAACATCAGTTTTACTACATTCAAGACAAGAAGCCATGAGTCCAAGGATAAGCGTGAGGTCGAACGCCAAAAATCTGAGCCGAGTCTAAGGCTGGGAAGCCTTGTAGATCGAGATCAGTGTCAAGGCCATTCAGGGCTGAATCCTCGAGGCTGAGGCCAGCGTCAAGGCAAGTCAAGGCCAGGTCCTCTAGGCTGAGGCCAATGTCAAAGCCATTCAAGGCCAGGTCCTCCAGGCTGAGGCCAGTGTCAAGGGGAGTCAAGGCCAGGTCCTCCAGGCTGAGGCCAGTGTCAAGGGGAGTCAAGGCCAGGTACTCTAGGCTGAGACCTGTGTCAAGGGGAGTCAAGTCCAGGTACTCAAGGCTGAGGCCATATTCAAGGCCATTCAATGCCAGGTCCCCTAGGCTGAGGCCAGTGTCAAGGCCGTTGGGGCTCTAGGCCAAGTTCTCGGACGATGCCACACACCCGAGGCCAAGGCGAAGAATCAGAGTTGAGGAAATGTTCCGAGCCAACCTCGTAGCCCAGGAACAGTTGCCAGTATTCAAGTCTTCCAGTTTGCATAAAATCAGTTCCATGCTGCTGCCTGGAAGTTCCTGCATGACATTACAAAAGGGAGCCCCCCCGCCTCATGCAAAGATGGCATTAATTCCTCTTCCAATTTATTTAAAAAATTGCACCATTTATGTAGTCAGGTCAACATATTAATTCTCAAACTGAATATAGAAGAGCAATGTCAGATAATTTCAGTTAGCGAATTATAATGGGTTCCTCACTTTCTTAAATGTAAGACAATGAGCTGAAATTACCCTGACTTCATTACTGTGTTAATCACTTAAAAGTCTGAAAATAAGGCTGAACATCTCCCAATGCTTAACGAGTATAACCATTGAATATCTGTGCTCTAGTAATCAGACACTATACAGTCCCATAATGCAAAGTAATTGTCAACATAAAAAGTATTTTCGAACAAAATAAAAAAAACTCTTTGCCTCCTTCCCATATCGGTCTCTTCACTTCATTTTGTTTCTAAAATAAAAGTACTGTTAACACGTACCTTTCGCCACAGAAGCATTGGTTTAACACAAACTCTGAAACAGAGTTGAAATTATGCACTCGAGAGGGCCGTGTGGCTGATGTGATATAAAAACTATGTTTTTGTTGAGGGAGAACGCGATGTGAATGAGACGTATTTTCTGCTTATTTATTGTTATTTATATCCTTCGCATTGATATTTTGTCATGTATTGCAGCAAGCAAACATCCAGTTAGTGTTGAAACACTCGCTAAATTGCACAATCACCATATGTGGCGATACATCCTAAAGTTACACCGGCTGCAAATAATGCACAAGCTTCACTTTCAGACAAAAGCAGACGCTGGCAACGATCTCAGCTCCAATCACTGCAGACGCCAAAAGCTCCACACGAATGTCAGCAAAAAATGTGCTGCTGTTACTCTCACTATATCACTAAAAAACATACCGCGCATTCACCAACAACACGGGCCTCAACAGGCATCATATATAAAAAGTTTCAGGCAATGGTCCTTCTAAACATAAACACGTTTAGTTATTTTATGGGCGATGAAAACGGACCATTGCTCAAATCGTCGCCAACTCTATATTTTTCCTTTTAAGGCCGCAGTGTTGTTGACGGTCGTGGTGAGCTTTTTTGTTAATTGTGCACCACTGCCAACGCTGCCTCACATATATTTTTAATCCCATCAAATAAATCTGTCACCAATGACACAGTTTCACGGAGGAACGAGCGACCCACAATACAAACGGCACTTATTTTTTGAAGACGCGTAACTTGGCTGAGTGTTGTCCACTCACAATAGTTTGAAGCATCACTATCAATAACAAAAAACCCCTTTAATCTCACAACCGAGCAATCAAATACAATCACTGCATTGGTGTTGTATTCAAACATATGCCAGTATTGTCACTTGAGTGCTATAATAAAGCATTCGAATAAACAATATTTTCTGTCATTAAATAAAAAAAACTCTTCCACAAGGAGTCTGTCAATCCAGGGCGCTGAGCCAAAGTGTTTGTGTGTGTACCTGCAATATGTATTAATTTGTTGGGTTGCATCTTCCTTGAGGGTGTGCTAAATGATGACTGTGCTCTTCGCAAGTCATGAAACATCCCCCCCACCCTGTATGATTAAGGCCAGATCGTGAAGGTGTATGCAATGTATGTTGAACTTGTTTCACACCCTACGTAGCCAACCGTGCAAATCGGAGGCACGGCCGAAATGAGTTTTCAATCTACAGTGATCCCTCGTTTATCGCGGATAATGGGGACCGGAACCCCTCGCGATAGGTGAAAATCCGCGAAGTAGGATTGGCCCCCTAGGAATTTCCGTATATGTGTGTGTGGGTACCAGAATGTTTAAAATATGTATATTTATACTTTATATATATTTTACTTAAATCTATTTTATTATAAAACCTTAATATTATACATTCACTCTCTCTCTCTTATAGGATACGTAGTATGGTGTTCTACACTCACCAATGACAGTAGTATCTTGAGACTTGACTCCAGTAATGACGACGACGACGACGATGACAATGACGACGATGACAGACCTGTGCAGTTCGATGAATGTGATGATGAATGATGATGATGATGGTGTTACTGCACAGGTATAATGAGGCCTTTAAATCAGTTCGAAAAATCCGCGATGCACTGAGGCCACGAAACTTGAACCGCGAAGTGACGAGGGACTACTGTATATGATTTAAAAGTGCATAGCTCCAGTCGCTTACTGATATCGGAAGGAGAGCGTTCCAGGCGGCCGCAGAAGCGCATCTGAAAGCGGGTGATGCGGTGACAGTCTTTATTCGATGGTTGAGCCAAAAACTGCTGCCGTTATGCTCGCAGGAACACTCCTGTGGCCGATGGAGATCCAAACTCCACACACAAAAGGCTGCAACAATATAGTAGGACATCCAGCGATACACTATATGGCTACTTACCTCATCAAAAGGAGAAGGGCCATGTCGACATTTGTCAAACGCAAATGAGTTATTAACAAGTGTTGCATTCATGAAGCTCACAACACGTCTTGTTTAGCACTTGTCATTGCTCATAACAACGCACCCAATACTCGCGGGTGCGCACAAACGGCACTGTAAGAATGTTGTACTTCCATTGTTGAGTCCAATTATGGACATTAGAACGATATCCAGTAGCATTAACACGTTTGGTATGAGGTTGACCAGCGACAATTCATTGTTGGCGGGGGGGAGAAAGGAGGTAACTGGAGTGGGGTGAAACTTTCGGCCGCGGCACAGGCTCGGGGTGTGGAGCAAAACCAGGGTAAAGTGCTCGCCGCATCTCTCTCCGAGTCTCAAGGCTCTGAATATTTATGTTCTGCGTGATCCAGTTGCCCTGACAACTGGGAAGGGGGGTGGTGGGCAGTAAAAACTGCTCATCCTGCAAAATGTTCTGGGTTTGCCAAGACCGAATGATGAGGATAAAGGCAAAAACTGTGCTCGCTCACAGACACGCAACCTCATGCCTGTGGCTGCGCGCGGGATGTGAACGTGAACGAATGCAAGCTGAACATCCTGCACGAACGTACGTTATACCAACGATGATATTATTAACCACTTTTGAGAATAAAACTATCCTGATCTCGAGTTAAACAAAATTAACTCAACCATTTTTTTTTTACCAGGTTAGACCCACTGAGCTATATAGCTCGTTTTCAGAAAAGACCTGGTCACAAATGATAGCTCAACGAAGTGGCTTATCACGTGTAAATGTACAGCAGCCAAATAATCTAAGACACCTATTTCAAAATGTGGTGGCAAATACCACAGGAAAAATCTACACAGCCGCGGGGAGAACATGCCAACTCCAAATAAAGGAGACGAGGCAATTAACATCTTGCTACCTTGGTGCCCCTACTGAATATTAACACAAGTAATGTACATAAAATACAACTATATAGTTGTTGTATTCTCTGAAGATCTTTAGTTGATTAACTAATGTTCTTATTCTACAACTTTCCAAGTCATTCGGGTTCAAAATGAGAGCATATGTCGCTGTATGATAAGATCTGTACAGAAACACTTCTATAAACGTATAACATATTAAAAAGGTATGGACTAATGTCAAGTTGTGTGTCTGCTCCAATGAGCAGTATTCATGTTATTTGGTGACCCTTATCCATTTATGGAAAGTCCACATTCCCATGCAGGGGCCAATCTGTCCACGGCATGACCATTGTTAACATCACAAAGTGGAACTCATTTTGATGACCTAGGACAAATGATGGCTGAGTCCTGCCCAGACCAGGATTTGAGATTACATCACTTCCATTGGGAGCCATGTGCTCTTTAACCAGTGCCACCGAACTGGTTATGTAATAATAAAAGAGAAAACTAATATGCAAAATTGTTTAAAATAATAAAATGGAGATGATCATAATACACTCTAGTTTATGAACCAAGTGAACTCTATAATTATGGGAAAAAAAATGTTTATTAGCTTTTGTTCTGGTTTATTCCGCAGAGGGATCGAGTGAATTCCACATCTCGCTTTATTGACTATTGCCGTCACACAAGCTCGGGAAATTGAACCGTGGCTGTAAACCCAGAGTTTAACGGCAACTGCTCTGCTGTTGTCCAACATTCCAGTAACATAACACATTTTAATTCTGCCACGACAATGTGGCTTTGCCCCAGCCATGGCAAAGGGTCACTAGCTGGAATTCCTAGCTCCACTGTTGGGGGCCATTTGCCCGGCATGGAATCCTGAAACTTGTAGTCCTTCCAAGCAAGTCTTGGCCCACGAGAACACTGCTTGAGCTTACATCGCAGCCATTTAATATGCCCACAATCATGAATACACGGGATCATGCCACAAACTATGATTTATTTATTTATTTTTGCCAGGTAAGGCCCGCTGAGCTACGTAGCTCTAAATGTACGCCATATATATGTCACCAGGTTATTGCAATTTTAGACACTGCACACAGTATGACGAGTTGTGGCATATCGTGAGTCGACTGTACAAATAACTCTGAGGCCTGAGTTGTATTCCCAAAAAGACAAATAAAATTCATTCGTGAATTAAATTACGACCGAAAATTGTGGCAAACCATTTAATAATTGAAGGGGTGAAATGTATATCCATCGTACTTTGCATCAACACACAGACACATCACAAGCAACAGATGTAAATAAATAACACAGCATGAGGCTGAAGTAACAACACGGGCATATACACTATTTTAACAAAAACTAATTATATTCGAGCCGAAAATATGCGTACAACATCTGAGCACTTACTAAACTGCATATAAACAAAAGTAGGCAGGCAGAAGGCAGATAGAACAAAATCAATGGAAATACTGAACATGCGATAGAATTAGTAGATAGGTCTTCAGGGTGACATGCTTGGAGTGTACGAGCAGCAGCAGCAGCAGAAAGAATGAGCAGCAGATAGATAGAGCCCCCCCTATTCCCCACCATATTAAGACTGGCCCAAGGTTGAGTTAGTAGGTGGAATAGTGAAGAGAAATGAAAATCGGAACTTCAGTAAACACCGTCGTCTTGCGGGCATTAAGGATTTTACATGTTGTGTGCATACGTACAAGGGGCAGATGAACAGGCCTTGCAAGAGGGTATTTAATCAAACTTAATTTGGAGCTTTCGTGACTGCAGGAATTACTCTTTCGTTCTTTCGGTAAAGTCACGTAGAAAGATAAAATAATAAATTAAATACTAGCATACGACGTTTCGATTGCAACACAAGCAATCATCATGAGGTATAAATGAAATAGAAACACAAATCTAGTATACTTAGTGTTTCTATTTCATTTATACCTGATGATGATTGCTTGTGTTGCAATCGAAACGTCGTATGCTAGTATTTAATTTATTATTTTATCTTTCTACGTGACTTTACCGAAAGAACCAAAGAGCAGGGTATTTAATGTAAGACACCTGACGGTATTTGCAGCGCTTCAACACGGCACTCTGCTTGCTAGCCGAGAACAGGTAGTCCCCTCGTTAACATCACTGCACCACGCTGTGAGAAGTCGTCATGGGTTGTCCTGTGGAGGGGATGTCCCCTGCTAGGAGGGGGGGGATCTTCAGCAGAGGCATTTGGGACTGCCGCTGGAGAAGAGCGACACCTCCCCAGTGCTCAACGGCACATGGAGAGGACGCCTCGACTCGATCTATGCTCTTCACAAGGCCCTACCGCAAAAAGAGCTTAATAAAAAAAGCCTCACAAAGCATCGCACGCGTGACTTTTATAATATCTCTCTTGAAACATTATTCCTCGGCGAGCGCGTAAGAACCGGAGTATAATAAGTGAAATATGACAGCTGAGGGACGGCAAAGCACACCTTAAGAAACCGGTCAACAAGGCGCGCACACACACAAGACGTTGTATGTTGTGTGCGTGTGTGTCACCGCCCCTGGTGACGTTGTGCGAGCGAGCGGCCGGCCGTCGCGTGTATCGTACGACGATGCCAGCAACATCGGTGAAGGTGAGAGAGATCATCTTGAGCGCGCATTGACGTCACGAGCGGTGTGCGGCGGTTGACGTCGAAGGTGGCTGTCAGTGCTCAGAGTCGTGGGGAGAAACTCACGCAGGCCAGCTTGCACAGCTGCCTTGTTTTATGAATTTATTTCAGTCTGAAAACATTTTGGCGGTGTGGATTATTTTTTTTCTTGCTCAAGCTACAGTGTGTGTTATATGCTATTATTTTACATTAAGGTGTTCATGGAAAAAAAAGGACAGCACTGTTTTTTTTGACGAATGAAGTCACATCGTGACAATGTTTAACTGGTTCATACAAAACCAGCTCCATTGTATTGAAAACAGGCCCGGCAAGTAAGTCAATGGGCCACCATGTTACATGAAAAGTTCAGTTTCACAACAACCAGCACACAAGTGACCCTGCTATTAAGTGCGTAGATATGCATCAGGTATTGGTTGAGTCAAATAATTATTCAATTACATCGTTATTCAGACATACAAATGCTACTACCTCAACATGTAAAAAATATTCAATTGCTTTCACTGCCAATTTAAATATCCCATTTTTATTTTACTCTAATAATGAACACCGAAAGATCTCCCATTCATGCAATTATGCACACAAAAGCAGACTTAACTGCATACATGCATACATAACCATAACATAATTATACACATGACATTATGCCACACGTACTCAGTTCCAATAAGCACGAGTAATGTTGAGCTACATGAACAAAAATTTATTTATTTTCTTTTCATTCTTAGCTCTCAAGAGCATTTGTTCCATTAAAAAAATTATTTTAATAATATCCTGATATTGAGTCCAACAAAAATTTGAAAGTGAATTTTTTTTATCTATCCAATTTCGAAAAACCTTGTAACTAAATAAACAACGCTAATTTGACAGGGGAAAAAAAGCTTCATTTCAAACCGACTGAAGCCGACGAACAAATATTAAAAACAAAAATACAAATATTCTGGCACGAGGGTTATGCATAAATATAGTAATTGAGAACACATTGAAATAAAAAAAATCATCATTTATTAAAAACATGGAAATATGGACATTTCCAAATTGGGCAGAACTGGCTCAAATGTAACGTTTTTTAGTAACAAACAGGAACTAATTACCACTATCGCCATGCAATGCCTCTACGCAGATCATTACAAGGTCAGCAAGTGAAAACATGTAAACTGTCAGCCAGCTAATCCTTCATAGCAGCATGTACTAACACAATCATACAATAGGACAAAACAGCAAGTGCGTCGCCATTATTGGCACCGTACATAACAAAAATAATTTTTTTATAAAACCTATAACTGCTGGTTTCTGAATTTAAAATAGAAATAAAAATCGTGAGTAAGAATGCAGTAAATGAAAATAACTGTATTTATGAAGAACCACTGCTCCTCTATGGGAAGTAAATTAAAACTTCATGCCCCGTTGACGATGATCGTTGCCTCCCGTGAATCGAATGTACAACATTTAGTAAGCGTCAAGGTTCAGTCTTCGCCATCAGCAATCGTCGATCCACTGCTGGATGAAGGTCTCCGCACGCCGTCGCCATCTCTGACGATGTACATCCAGTGGCGGGGCGGACTACACTTCTGCTTCGTGTCATCTCAATGCGGCATTAAGGTTTGCTATTTGATACAAAAACAATTCACAAACTATTTGCCAGAGTAAAAACTTTAGAACTGTGCGATGTCATTGCACGGTGTTAGTGGTAATAAAAACACGTTGCAACTAGATGTCTACAATAAGCATAGCCGCTGTTAGGCAGCTTATATTTGTGCCCACAGTCAACTGCATTGTAACCTGCATACCTCTTCATAGAAAGCCAATAGTGGTCATTCTCTGGAGAAAGAGAGGCTGGCCATGCCAAGGGAATTTGGGGTTGCCATCACTGGCTTAGGCTCTCCGACGGACAGAAGCAGCGCATCATTGCTCATTTGTGTAAGGAAACAGACTTTTGCTGGGAAAAATCCATTAAAAAAAACCAGACAGCAGTGCGAAATAACTACATTTACCATTATCTGTGATTTTGTAGGCTCCCATGAGATGCAAGTAGTGTGTACAATGAAAATCCTAAAATACACGTCGATGCGAGGAACATTTTTCGTGGATCTTGAAATCCACAATTAATCTCGATAACAACTCCTCAAATTTGCGGTCAAAATAAACAGATGGACTGTTGCATTGCCAGATTTGTGAGGCCTTTACCCAGCAGTAGCTCATCAAGCCATCCATCTCCGTGTCTGTTTGCGTGCGTCTCATTGTCTGCGAGTTTCCCTCCATATCCCGGTGTCTATCTCCATCTCTCTGTTTTCTCTCAATCTCTCTCTTTGTATTTATGCGTGTCTCGGGTATTCCCACGTGTCTGTGTACGTCCCAGCTGCGCTTGGAAGATTTACCAAGTGCTTTAAAAAAATCGTGGGGGGCCGGGCCACGCAATTTTAGTCGGGAGTTAAATGCGCCGACTCCAAACATTGCCAAAGACTCGTGAATTGTTGGAATTTGCTCTGAACTGCAGGGGCGACGTGGAAATGATGCGCAGATTAAATCGAATGACAGATTTTCGGTTTCACCAGAATGACAATTTGACTGTAAAATAAGACCGGTGGTCATGGGGTAACAAAGCTGGGGAGGGCACGAGGAATTGAGTTTGAGAAAACCCTGATGCAGGCAGCACAGAGGTTTCATGCCATGTTCACCTCGTGTACACACAAGCAACTGCATTCCCAATCAATTGTTCGATGTGCATGGAAAAGCCAGTTGTTTAACTTAAGCTTGAATAAAAAAAATACACGACCGTTTATATAAAGGAAATCCTTCGTCTAAACAGCATTATTATATTTAGTAATTTAGATGTGGATTTGTTCCAATTTGGTATCCGATACAACACCACTACAGCGACCGAGTCACATGCTCCGATGTTGCAGTTCCACGTGCCTACGGAGCAGTTGACATGCCAGGAGTGGTAGCAGGATAACAGCTATTGAACCTGTACTAATGTTCTCAGTGGCAGGTAACGATCAGTACCAATTAACCAGCTACCGAAAACAGAGAGCTGTACAGCATCAGCGCGAAAAGCTACGCATATAGTAGTAGTAGTAACTAGCTACCTAGTGATGTGTACCACCATTACAAGGTGAAATTATAAAACACCTGGGTCACTCTCTGTCATCTGAAAATCCGAAATTATTCACAAGCAAGAAATAAACAAGTCAATGCAGGAGAACGGTAATCAGTAGCCAACGTGTGCCGGCATGCGGTGGGGGTACGTCATACCGGCAATTCTCAGAACACCAAGCACGTGTAGCCGGTTACTCTTTAGAATGGATCTTATTTCTATGCTGCAATGTTTCCGCAGCAGGTGAAACGGCAGTGAACATGGGGCTCTAGGACAAGTCGGTTTCACACACTGGCACTTCTACATTTATATTTCCACTATTCGTGGTAATACAGTCGAAGCATCCTGGTTATATACATAGGACTGGCCACAGCCAAAGAAGCAGAGAGAAAATTATGTCTTCATTCAGCCTTGGATAAAGAAAATCTGCAATTGACAACTTACATATTATATCCTCATGTAATGAAGATACACAAAAGAACCTGGCAAAGTTAATCCGGGAATTTTCACTCTAAATAGAAGAAATATTTTCGAAAATAGTGTTGCAAGAAAAAAATTGCATTGCATTTAATACTACACCGCATGTTGCTGCACACTGTATGCAATGCTGCCGAACAAATTTTTTCATTGCTATTGCTAATTACTACACATAGCAGAAATTAATGGAGAATTATGTTCACCATGCTATGATGACCACTAGAAGGAGTTGTACAGAAATGTGTTTTGAGTGGTGTAACGGCTTTTACCGAGAGATGCATGCACATCCCCGACGACAAACCCCAGTTGTCGTGCAGGCACGTGGCAATGATTTTCAAGTTAGGGTGCAAATAAGCATGGGGTGCCCCAAGTTGAGTAGGATCTCAGGGGATCCATGAATTCAATTGAAAGGACAGAGCATAGCAGTTTGCTGGAAAAAAACCTCATCAAAAAGTTAGGTGCAGCTCTCCACATACATATCCACGATCCCCAATATTCCAATGCTCTTGTTACTTCTATAACGCATAAAGCAGCTGATATTTGTTAATTGCCACATGCCACAAATATTACGCTTATGACATGTCCAAGCGTGACCACAAACAGGAGGACACATCAATGTGCGCGATCAAAAATGCACGTCAGTGTAGGAAGTAACCAAACAAAAACGTCACGAACTTCTCTCCAATATACATTACGGCAGTGTGTGCCAATGCTCGTCCGTAAGCCACAGATGCTAAAGCTTTAAGCCTTCGCGATGCACAGGAAAGCTCCGCTCTATAACTGCAGCCTTGAGTCACGATCGATTCACCCACATGGACATTGTAAGAGAGCTGCTGTGATGGTAGGTTCCAATGTGATACACCTGTATGAGCACGCCTTTGAAACGGTTGTGCAAGCTACCCCGCAGATGTTTTAACACGTGAGAAATGCATCGTCATAGCAGGATACCTTCATCAATTATTAAGCCATGCTGTTTACAACCCTAAGACAGTGGCATCAATTCCACAAGCGTGATCCATATGCCAACTTACCTTGAATGGCACTTAAATAGCAAGTATTATATGGGGGCTATCAACAAATCACTCACAATGCACCCATCTCATTACAAAGTAAGCAGGGCTGAGACTGGATAGTACTTGGATGGGCGACCAACATGCACATGCGTTACTACATGCTAGTGTGAGGCAACATTGTAGAAAGGCAATCCGCACTGACCATTCAGGTGAAGTATGGTCAAATAACCACCATGACCTGCACGGAATGGGGAGGCCCTCATTCAGTAGTCGTTTGACATGCACATGAGTACATATTAACGATGTTACATTAACCATGTTACATTGCGTAAAGAGTGATGAATACAAAATAATGGGTGGTTACTAAATTAACACTGCAGTGTCAAACGATAGTCCCACACTCCTGCAGGAATTCAAAAATGAGCGTCACGAAGGCACTGACGTGGGCACTGCTGTGCCAGTGTTTGTGGCGATACTCACGTGGGTGCAGAGCGGCGTTTGTGAAAACGCGTCGGCACCCGTTACATAAAAAGAATGCCAGCGTTTGAATGGCTGCCGTACAAAAAAACACGGAAATATTATAAGGGACACGACACTCGTTGACAATGCATTCCACGATAAGAACTGCAGTCCTATGAAATGTGCGTGTGCACAATGCACGCAATTGGTATTTTGCATGCATTGTCAGTAGAGTTGCTTAGCAAGTTCCACACGAGTGAATGCTCCTCTCCATGGTATTACGTGATGTACAGCCCTTTATCAATCCACTGCTGGGTGAAGGCCTCCCCATGGACTGGCCATGTGAGTGTGGTGAAGTACGGTCAAATAACCACCCATGGTCAAATAACCATACTTCACCACGCTGATCAGTGCAGTTTGGTGACAGAGGGACAACTAATAACGACACTCGAAAAGATAAACCAGAACACCACATTTGGGGTCTCAATCAAAAGGCCGTTTTTACAAGCCATCATTAAACACAGCCCCAAGCTGATTTTTTTTATTTCGCTTTCTTCACATACTGTGTACGTTAACAATTGACGGAAAATTAGGTTAGCCTTCAGCTTTGGACTGAACATTACGTTGAGAAGATGTGTTACCTTTGATGGAGCCATCCATATAAATCCTAAAACATCGGAAGGAGTGACCGAGTAGTGGCTGGATGGCCCAATAAGCCATCCAGTCACCTCATCACTTGACAAAACTCTTAACAATCTCCAATGTAAATTGGCAGAGAAATCGCTCATTAATTTGGCCACCTTATATAACTTCCTAAAACAACAAGCAAAGGGATACGTGCAAAGAAAGAATTGCGATACGTCTGTGCATTGGCACGACTTCTAAAAGAAGCCATTTCATTAGATAATAAACGTAAACATAAACCGTTTACAATTGTTTACAAGACCTCCACTGAACGTAGAGGAACGCCCTACGCACAACGTACGCACAAGTTTTATGCTCTTCAAACGCAAACACGTAATTTTGGTTTCTCGTGTGTACTATTACCTTCGTGCTATCAAGAGCATACACCCACCACCATGTATTTGTATCGTGGTCGCTGGATGTCCCAGATTGTATTCCATTTGCCAATGAGTTCAAAGTGTGAGGCCGAACTTCGTGGGCCCCGCTAACACACAGTGCCACCCACCCACTGTGGGAACACGTACACACAACAAGATCACCCACCACTGCCTGATTATTTGTATGCACCCCCAGTGATGATGTTTACTATAAACGTGGACGACTGCATGCCAGTGCCTGGGCCAAATTTGGAATTATCCGCAATTACTGTACTAAATTGCAAAATTGTCCCTTCCTGAATCTTGAGCATGTGTACCGAAGTTTCCAGGGCTTAAAAAACGGCCGGGTTGAGTTTGGTGGGCCGCATACGTTTTAATAAGTATCACACAACGATGCGTGTCTTGGCACACAAATGACTTCTTACACATGTCTCTGATTATATTAGTACGTACAGTAGAGTGTATTATATACAGGATATATAGTGTAAACACACAGCACTTATAAGATAGTGTTTGTGTGTGTGTGTATAATAGACACAATGATTCAATTAAAATAATGATATAATCCTTCCACAAGACACGGGGATTATAAAATACGATAAGTTAAACCATTTGTTTTACATAACAAAAAACTTCCATGTGAAAAGACACGAAAAGTGTCTACTGACTCACAAGTGTAGCTTTGAGATCAAGTGGAGGCTGTGATCATTCCACATAGCACACTGGGACAAGGACAGTCCTTTAAAGCAAGTTCCTTACACTACTTAGAACAATGATAAATTGAAAGGAATTCTCAGCACAAAAATGAGCTGTTCGCAAAGAGTTTAATTATAGGAGGTAATCATTTTCTATGCGCTCCACAATGCCCTCTTTTCAACTTGAAAGTGACAGACCTTCCCTATCTAATACCCACATGTTTGCCTCATCAAAAAGTGAACCACAAATCAATTTTCTACAGTTGCAGCCTTTCCCCCGCCCTCCCCACCAGATGGAATTCTGTATATCGCGAATTAACAACGCCAGTGTGACTCCAATATTGAACTGGCTACCTCTGGATTGCAGGCCGAAATGCCATGCTGTATAAATACTGCTCTACGGGGATCCATCGGCTTGCTAATTAAACCACTATGTGAAATGTCTACTAACGTTCAATGCAAGCCACTCATTCTCTTGTTCAACATCAACGTCGCCAGGCTTGGACTGACGCTGTTTTTTTACAGTGGAGATAGTGGGAGTTTTGAGGGGGGTTTGTGTGCTACATTTTGGGAGGGGTTTCCTCGTTACATCTTCCTGTTTCTATCCCTTGTCTGTCCCTTTACGAACGCCGTGAAACCAAAGTGATGGAGTTTCATTGCGCCCCACTGCTCAGAGCTATCTCTCAGATTTAAACAGAAAAACAAATGCTGTCCGTATTGATTTCACATTATTCAGAAATATGCCCCGCGCTCGGCTAATACTGTAATATATACAGCATACTGTATGGATTTACACACCGTAGACATATGTCCGGGTACAGTACCTGCACAAGAGTTTGTAAATGTGCAATGCTGCACGAACAATGTGAATTAATGAAAACCGGGACGCACTCAAAACTGCACTTACCACCGTGATATAAATACGCAAACACATTTCACGTCGCCAATAATATAAATGCTCCAATATCTACTGACAAAAGGCAATGAATATCTGCCGCTTGGTGTTGTCGTGCCTCTATAGAATATTCACTCCTTCCAAAGTAGTAGTCGAGGTAGAACACTATACGTACGGCCTAAGAGGAGAGTCCTTTGAACACAATATATGGGTTGATTTAGTGTACTGCCCGACCACTGTCACCTGTGCTTTCTCTACATTATCGGGCCACTTGATGAGAGAAGCCACACAAAGAAAGGCGGCACCCTTGTGAAAAATAAGATTTTGAGTTGGCTATAGAAGGCAATGGGGAACGCAATTAAGTATTCTTTAAATACAAAAAAACAGACCACGATTCATTCAGTGAAACCACGAAATTGCACAACTTTGAAATGATAACAGTTGGAGAAACGTAGAACGACCTCGGTGTTTTTCCACTAACACAAACATTTGTTTTAAAGTAATTCGTTTTCAATCCAGATTTTAAAGTGCATCGCTCCAGTGGCTTCCTAATAAATTGTGACATTGGGACTGAGCAGCATTGCATACAAAACTTCACCAGGTCACTTACAAATGAGTCTCTCCTGGTCTCTTGAGTTCTCACCTGGTTAAACAAATCCACTCGACCCCACGCAAGGCTTATATTGTGTATAAAGCGATAAATATTAGCAGCTCCCCACTCACCATGGACACCTCCACCGCAGTGGCACTTATTTAAACAAATTACAAACGTGACTTGTCCCAAACAAAATGCAGTGCTGCCTAGAGCCTTGTGATGCCGTCACACGTACCACCACAATGCAAAGTTGACACACTTGTAGTAAAGAAGGAGCCTCCTACAATGGAGAGAGTTACCAGAGAACTCCATCCCAGTTTAGTGTCACGCTCAGGCATCCAAGGCATGGAACGCCTCAAATGCAAACAACTGAGCCACAATATTCTAGGTTCAGTGACAGCGCCATGAACATGCAATCGCTGTGCATGCGACGGTGCAGATTACCGTACATGTCTGCACGGTCAAAAAGTTTGCACGTTCGCTACTTTCCCTCCTGCACACGTGTAAGATGCACTTATTGTGTGAACTCGCAGACGAAGAGGGGTTTGGCAGACTTCGCTGATGTGCCGTCACTATGCACCGTAAAGTACTTGTGGCACAAGTAACAAACTCCGGCACCGGCAGCTTTTGATGTGTGTCGTCGCAGCACCGATGCATTAGCCGCCTTGATTGTTCACAAGATTCAACGGATTCAACTTTAAAATTCCGATAAAAAAACGTTGCCAAGAGGCGGCGTTTACCACTGCCCCAATGGGCCCCCCTCCACCACCCTAGCACGTTGAGCGACCATCCGAGAGACAAGAAGAAGCATTCTATACCGGAGGAATCCGATAAGCTACTAAGCTCTTTTTCACAGATGTCCAGTTAGGAGGCACGTGATGAGAACGTTACAGCAACAATCAATACAAGCACACGACGGGAGTGCAAAGTACAGCAAAGGCAAACGAATCACCCAAAAAACATACAAATGCAACTAAACCATCCCATCAAACCAGGGGCAAAGCCCACCGAGGTATTCACTTATTGTTCAGACCACCACCGAGGTATTCACTTATTCAGTCCACCACCAAGTGTCTTCACTTATTGTTCAGGCAAGCACCGAGGTATTACCTTATTGTACAGACCACCACCGAGGTATTAACGTATTGTTCAGACCACCACCGTCACCACCACCACCACCGTGTGGCAGCTAGCAGCGGTTCGCCTTCCCCACCGTACCTGTGACAGAAGCCTGGGCTGAGGTCCACTGAAGAGGGCCGTGCAGGAGCTGAAGCTTATGGCGCCTCGTCGCAAGAGGACGTGCTTGGGGATGGGTCGGTCGAGGGGCAGCACGGGCAGCTGGTGACATGTCTCCATCGACTTGGCCGCCTCAAGCTCCTGCTCCAGCTGATGATGCTGCTGATGCTGCTGATGCTGATGCTGTCCGGGCCGCAAGCTGTGATCTGCAGCCGGATCCCGGCCATGGGCCGCGGCGTCCTGGAGCAGACCGGACCCCGGGAAAAGATCGGCTCGCATAGGAAAACAAAAGAGAGCCCCAGAAAAGCTGCGGGGAAATGAGAGCCCTGGGGTCGTCTCCTACTCCTCCTCCTCCTCCTGCTGCTGCTGCTGCTGCTCTTCCTCCTCCTCCTCCTCGGGTCGGGGGTGTCTCTCTCAGTCCACACTCTCCTCTTCACTATCGATCTCGCTATGAGGTTTGAAAGGAACGATGTAATAATACTGCAACGTCAGCTACAATGACGACGCTAACGAAAAAAATAACAAAATAACTCCACCGCTAAACCAATTAAAAACACGAATTTCAACTTAAAAACGAACAGACTCGAATCGAAGGAAACACGAGGCTCGCTTTCTCGCCGGCTAGGATATTCCTTGGAGAAACAACCAGCACCACCATCACCGCTGCTACTCAAGTCCAGTCGTCTTCTCACGCCGTGACCATCCGTCCTGGAGGGGCTTGGAAGCCACGAGGGGGGGCCACGAAAAGAAGACGAGATGAGCGAGAGATGAGGAACGACCTCCACCCAGGCTGGCACGAAGCGACGACGATGATGGAGAGATCTCTCTCGTCGGTGTTTGCAATGGGAATCCGAGCGAGAAGACCCGTTCTTCTTATTCTCGTGTCTCACAATAACAACAACAGCGAGACGAGAGCCTCCAAACAAGCTGGCTTTGTGGCTTTGCTGGCTGGCCACGAAACAAGGGGGGGGGGGGGCCTCTCTCGCCGCCTGCTTGCCGCCGCCGACAACGATGGACAACCACACGGCAGTCGCCGGAGACCGTGGTGGTGGTGGTTGATGATGATGATCGATGAGAGCAGGAGGAGATTGTGGAGGCTGCGGCGGTGGCTGCCGACTCCTTTTAAGTCAGCGGCAGAACGACGAAGCGACGCCGGCGTGAGAGCTCGGGGACATCCGCATCGTCCCCCGCGTTTATTTCATTGTTTCTCTCTCTCTCTCACCAACCCCGCCTTTCGCTTCTCTTTCTCTCCCTCTCTCTCTGTTGTGTGTGTGTGCTGAGTGTGCCGAGTGTTGCAACACGGTGGGTGACACGGCGAGCGGGAGATAGATGATGATGGTGGTGGTTGGTGGTGGTGGTGGGCGGGGTGGAGAACACAGAATCTCCTCCCGTCCTTATCCTCCTTCTCTCTTGTCCTCGTTTATTCGCTGTTGTTGTTGTCGTTGTTGTCGTCGGTGTTGTTTTCCCCTCGGTCTTCCTTCGTCATTGCCCGCCGCCGCCGCTGCTGCTATTATCGCTGTTATTGTTATCGCGGATGGGGGGGGGGCAAAGGAGGATTTTCCCTCCCTTTAGAATGGGGAGGGGAGGGAAAAGGAAGAGGAGGAGGAGGCGATAGAAGAGGAGGAAGAGGGAGGAGGGAATGAGAAGAAGAAATAAATAAAAATGTGCTTTAAATAAATAAAAATCCTACCAGCCAGCCAGCCAACCATGGGCGAGGAGGAGGAGAAAGAAAGAAAGAACGGGCGGGCGTTCGGGCGGGCAGACATGCGGCATTATCATTCCCATCGCGTGGCGCCTCCTCCTCCTCCCCCCCCACACCGCCAGGCCACACAGCTCACGCATGTCGGCCCAGAGGATTTCCCTCCACGCGTTGAATGTGGGGGGTAGTGGGCGGTGTGGTTGTGTCAGAGGGCTTTTTCAATTGCGTGCCAAGAAATGTCCAAGCAAGCAACGTGTTCCCCCTCCCCCCAGGAGCAGTGTTGGTGTGCTCCGTCCCCCCTCACACCACGCACGTCCTAGCTCATCATGAGATTGCGAGGGCTTAAAGTCATTCGTCAGATGGAGGAAGATGCGTAGACGAGAGACGAGCGAGATGAGAGAAATGTGGAGAAAAGATGTGAGATTAGAGGGGGGGGGGGGGTGAAAGATGTAGTTTTAATTGAGATTTGTAGACAAATGTCAATGAACTACACGTAGGCAAAAACAGAGATGAGAGAGATCAAGTGAAATGGTGTGTTTATATTAATTAGCCTGTTAGCTTATATTAAGATCTGAAATGGAGCTGATATCTGCTTCATTTCTTTCTCAAATCTGGAGCCGCTCTCGCTGCGGTACGTTAACTCATGCCGGGAGCCACCGCTGGGGGGCCTGCGAGGGACTGACCCCTCGTCCCTCTGCCCCTGCTCAATGCCCCCCACCCCCCTTTCCAAATCCTCATATCAATTACAATTGACTTATTATCTAGAAACGCCACACTGAAATCGTGGGACCATATTTTTTTTGCTTTCAGGAAAGTCCTGCCTTGGGATTTTATTTTTGAGATGCTTTCAGCCAATGGTTTATTTTTCTAGTTGTCCTTGGCCACGTACGGTGCGAAAGAAATGCAACATACATGACAGAGGCTACAGGAATCACAATTAATGTTTATTGTTTTACAAGTGGGAGGAAAAACTGGAGGACCCGGATACAACCCATGCGCGTGAGAGGGCAACACTCTATCCCCATATAGATGGAAACACATGGTGATTAGTCAACTTGCTGTACTGAATTATAGTCAAGGAAGCAGTTTGTTTAACATTAAACTTACAATTTTAGTTTACCAGGTAAGGCCCACTGAACTATATTGCTCTTTTTCAGAAGCGACCTGGCCACAAATGATATCTGAACGAAGTGGCTTATCGCGTGGAACTGTTTAATGTGGATAAAGCAGTTTAAACGCATGTTTTAAGTGTGGAGAGAACATCTGGAGGACCCTCATATAAATCCACGCAACCACCTGGAGAACATGCAACCTTCAAATATACAGGCATCGCCAGGGTCGGGATCGAACCCAAGACCTCCTGTATACCAGGCGAAGTAGCTAAGATCTCACCAACCGTGGCAAGATGAGGGGCACTGTTTCAGCTGCCGCTGCACCTTGGCAGCAGCATCCTGTAGTTTATTTAAGAGATGCGTATGCCTGCGACAGAGGGCATTAAAGAGCACACGTCAAACCTGAAGTCCTCTCAGATAAGTTCTTGACCAAGAGTAACTCTCCCTTTTGTAAGTGCAGTTTCTAGAGTTGTCCTTAATCCATAAACTCAATAGGTGATTGCCTACCTGTACGTTTTAAGATGGAATGTTTTTGTCGTGATATATATATGAATGCAATCCTCTAATTGTGTTGAAAGTGTAAATGTATATTCTTGGTTCTTTAGGTAAAGTAAATTAGAAGGGAAATCATAAAATAAGAAAAATTAAACTATAAAATTCTCACGAAAATGTTCTTGCTGTGGGTTTCACACCTGATGATTGCTTGTGTTGCATATTTTAATAGCACGTTGACAACAAATTTAAAACTCATGTTATATCCACAACTCATGGAATTAATGTAATGTAGCCACTCCACAATACTGTACATCCTTTTATGTGCATATCATTGTTTATTGCTACTGGCGCAGATCACACGAGGATTAACGGATGCATTTGACGACAGATAAGAAGAAGAAAACACCTTTTTAAACCGTGACATTGTTTGACCAGTGAACGAGACATCCTCATTGTCGTGTGGATTTACATATCGATGAATATGAGAATCTACGGTTAAGCAAACAAGGTGTTAAAACCAAAGCAGATGGCATCATCGACTCGCTGAGGTTGCATGTGCAGTGCTAAACGTGCAGCCTTCAGCTATATATTAAGCATAACCAAAACAAGAGAAAGCTCCATTCCTTTTGAATATATAACACAAAACTAGTATAAGCATCGTGGAGAATGTAAGTAACAAAATAAACAATCAGACAATCAGTCTTCTTCCCATATATGTCCCTTTAATGATGCTGAAATTATTGCTGCCAGAAGGTCGTGTGGCTGATGGAATGTGTAAAATATACTTACATTTATATGTTGACAGGCATGGAACGGAGGCGCATTTTTCTGATTATTGTATTTTTTTGAGTCAGTTTATATAGTCAACAAAAGTTTTAACGTTCAACAGGGTCCCCCATATCTGTGAAATGTAGGCATTTTTCATTGGTCAACACATTTCCCCTGGATCTGGTTACTGCTGATGTCATATTTCCTCATCGACAGCAGCAGCTGGGATGTCTGCAACAGTTTTAGATTCTGCATACAGCAGCAGATGTGTTGAGGAGTAGAGTGACGACGGGATGAGTGATGACGGGATGTCACACTCGCCTCAGGAGCAGTGACGTCATGTCCCCTCGGGGTATTTGAGGGGGGACCGGTCACATAGAGGGGGTCTTTGCCAGGAGCCAGGGGAGTGAGTGGTAGGGGAGTAGGGATACCGGGTCAAAGGGGAATTAGCGCCAGGCTAGAGGGCTGCTTTACCCGGCTGGCCGAATTGGCTGAACCCTCGGCCAGTGCTGAGGGTTAACTTGGAAGGGTGTAGGGAACTCCCAAGTACCCTTCCCTTGGCGAGATTAGTTAGTACCAAGTTGTGTTAACCCCTTCCCACGAGTTAGGCGTAAGTCCCTAATAAACTATTCGGCGTTAGCCCCTATACAACTCGCTTCCACGACGTTCTTCTACACAACAGATGTATAAACAGCAATTATTACTCATGTAGAAGGCAGCCACGGCAAAATTCAATAGCAAAATCACAATATAATTCTGATTTATAAAGCTGTGTAAACAGGACAACAAAAATCATGGGCATCAAGCGATACTTTTCTATGCTTGACTCAATGATAACCGCACGTCTACTGGTCTATATTTAGGACACAAGCAATAGAGAATGTTCACAACAGGAGCAAGTCATGAGCGTATGGCAGAGATGTGCTGGCATATTACGTGATGTCTCCTTGATATTGAAATACTGTAAAACAATACTTAAGGTGCCCTACAAGGGAGAGAGGGGGCTAAAGAGTGGTCACGGAGTATTTTCTTGTTTGTGATTTTTTTGTTATTTTCTTAGAACCTATCTACGTGACTTTACCGAAAGATCCAAAGAATATGAGTATTTTCTATTTACATGAGAAAAATATAACACACTTGGCAAATAAAATACAATTAGAGTGCATTCGAAATAGGAATGGGATTTGGGAAGAGTAAGACCATTTTGAGCTATGATTTACACGGGAATGAGACGGGAGTGCAGATGTAATGACGAAGTTACATTGAGTGGACACGGGAGTTGTGACAAAGGGCTATGCTTTCTATAGTGGAGTGCAACAGGTGGCGTTCAGAGATGAAATTGAGAATCTATGGAGGCTCTTCAAGATTAACGAGGACAATCTTTTCTTTAATTTGATTGGAGACCAGTGGAGGGATCTTTGCACTACGTTCTCATTGCAAGTAATACAAAGGACAAAGTCACGTAAGCTGCTTTATGCAACGACTGACAATTTGGGTAATGCGGTGCCTTTTATGGGAAGTCTGGAAGCAGCAATGTTGTAGTTACGGTTACCGTGTTTATGTCCCAGACATCTCTTTAAGGAATGTTTTAATCTAGTACAGATTGTGAAAACAGTGGTGACAATACTGCAATGCATAAGGGTTAACAGCAGCATTCGCTAATTAATTGATATAGAAGCAGTGAGTGACGTAAGCTGTAGCAATAAAACGCATAACAATAGCAGGAGTAATAGCAATGGTATTACTTGACAATCACCATTAGCCATGGGCAATCTTCTACTGAAAGCCTGCCCAAGTCACCACCATCTCTCAGCATGCTGCGATAGAATAATCCACATGGCATCTTCACACACGAGCTCATATCATCACTGCATCTCCTCAGTGGCCAAACCCATGAACCCACTCCCTACCTTGGCTGTCACACCCCCCCCCCCCTCCCAAGATTTGAACTCGCAACCTTCCGATTGCGAAGCACTCAACCCTACCACTCAACTACCTGGCCGGACATGTGCGTGTCAATACACTGCTGGATGAGCGCCTCGAAGCGCGGATGGGTGAAACATCGAAGTACAAAACTTCGGATTTTTCTTCCCACCAGCCCCATGACTACCCTGATTGTGCAATGTGACCACCGATCCGAGCATCTGTCCAGGCTTAAAACCCTGCTTGGCTTCTGAAATCTGAAAAAAAAACTATTTAAGAAATATGAAACTATTAAAATTTTACCAGGTAAGCTATATCCTGTAGCTTTTTTCAGAAGCGACATGGCTACCAAGTGACAGCTCAACAAAGTGGTTTATCGCGTGGAAATTTATATCAAATAACTATAAACGAACGTTTCTAAATGTGGAGGGAAAAACTGGAGGACCCGGAGAAAAAAAGACATAAGACCAGGCAGCGAGAGATAGACGCAAACTTTAAATATACAGCAGACGTCAGGGTCGCATCCCTGGCGTATTACAGACCAATTCAGATCTTATTGGTCACCCCATGCCATTATAAATCTCAACGTTCATCTTACAAAGTCCCATATTTACCTGAAAACTAAATTTACCCTCACAAGAATTCGGGGTTACACCGTATGGGTTGACAGCTATGGGGTCGGGATCGAACCCACTACATCCTGTGTACCAGACGAGGTAGTTAACATCTCGGGTGTACTGAGGAATATGGTCACAGGCCAGACGACAGAAATGTGAGTGGGGCCAATGGCAACAAATCCACTGCTGGATTATTTTTTTCCACCTTAGGACGACCGCTTGTGTTGCGGTCGAAACGTCGTGATCGATTATTATTATTTTTTCTACCTACGTGACTTAACCAGAGTAGAGAATGCAATGGAACGTCATTTTTGCACGTTCCCTACAGCACAGACACTTGATGTGCATAGGACGTCAAGGCTTTGTGCATTCAAGATGGAAAAGGCAATGCATAGATTGGCTGAAGAAAAACATTAAAACACGCAATGCAGGATATACTCCCATGAAAAAACTCGTCCTGTGACTCAGCGTGGCGGGATATAAATATACACGAAGTGAAGATCGTGAGTATCGCACTCGCTTCTCGCGGGTTCAACGACGATCGTCGTGCAGGGGCATCGATCCATCATCGATTGCCGCGCGCTCCACGGACCGAATCGTGCGCACGTGCTTAGGGAATCGGATTAATGACCATTTGTTCGAATAGCAGTACATAAAATCGAACACAACAAAGTCAGGTTTGCAAAGTACAAAGGAAACAGACAATGAAACAGAGACGTTTTATTGTTTTTTATATCGATTCTCGAGCAAAAATGTAAGAATTATTTCCAGCGTGGTGCTGGGCGAGGGTGGATTGCAACGCGCTTATAAATACCCAGCGCCGATGTAACGAGCCACCCCATTGGATAGAGCCGAGTCGTCACGGCGAGACGCGCGTTGTTATTGGCCAGAACTGGGTTGTGGGCGTAACCCCTCACCACCCCCTTCTCCGCCCCCCACCTCCTCCCCCTTGGGTGACGTCACGCGGAACCCTCATTGAGAATCGCGGCGCGTGCTGGGGGTTTCCCGCCGCCGCTTCGCGCGCCACTGCGCATGCGCCGAGCTGAGTGAGCGGCGGGGGGGGACAAGTAAACCCCCCCCATCCCTCGTTGTGTTGCCACCTCTGAGGTATAAAAATCGGGACGTTCGTTCTGATTCTTTTGTTGATTGAATCAGCTGCGAACAAGGGGCCCAAGAAACGAGTCTCATTTGCATCAGAACTGCCCGCAACTGATTTGCAGACACGCCCGCGTATAAGTTGCATGCAACGAAGCTGTGTGCAGATCACTCTCACAGGAAACAGATTTACTAACTCTTATTCTCTCTTATTCTCTCTTATTTTCTCTTATTCTTTATTCACGGATGGTAGCTCTAGGACACTCTGTATCGCTTCACATCATTTGGGGAGTCTGTGGATTTAATTGCCTTGCCTGTAACTAACGTTGGTTTTTTAAGCCAATACAATGAACCACTGAAAAATAAGAGTAGGTTTTACACGTTGGGGCCGTCCATAAATGACGTCACGCACCTGGGGGGGGGGGG
>CM025631.2:1930550-1943060 GCA_014621495.2 Entosphenus tridentatus
CAAAAATCGTCCAAAATCGCGTGATGTCATTTATGGACGGCCTCTTTCTGGCAATAAAACAGGTGTTAAGATGATTAAACACCTTTTGCAAGGAATCAAGTCTGCATTAACCACACATATTTCTGGTGAACATGCAAACAAACATGGTCTAAAAATATATGAATAGTCTTAGAAACTGATTGGCCTACTCCAGAGATGGCTTTCTTTATGGCCTAGTCTGAATAGTGTCAGACCAGAGACGAACAGTGATTCTGGCAAAAAGGTCCCATGATACAATGGACTGATGCTTTTCGGTGAGTTTTACGCCGGATATCTTGTCACGAACCCTCCACCATCCGTCAAAATTGCCACATCGACACGTATCATTTACACGTGGCAATGTGTTGATCAATTTCTGACCATTAAAGCTCCTCACCGGTTGCTCAAGACATTTTCATGACGTAATTCAACTTCAACATCTGTCGATTACTAATTTGAATTTTTCTTATGACGTGTCCTTGTCATAACAAATGAAACTGCTCAGTTCAGTTTTTGCGCACAAACAACTAGCCTTGCCCCGAGGCAATTTGGCTGAACTGCATTGGGAAACCACATTTATTTTCCCTTCATACCCTGCAAACCTCTCATTCGCTTGAGGATTATACTTCAGATGTATGTCATAGAATAACTCTGTAGTTGAACATTAAACAACACTTTTATTGCTATACAAAGTATTTTATAATGGAGGAATCCGATGAGATATAAAGCTCTTTTTTCACAGATCTCCAGTAGTTTTTAATTGTTACTGATAAATGTGTACGTACAAAATCCAATACTGGGAGTGGAGTGGTGGCCCAGTGATTAGCACACTGCACTATGGACTCGGGACGACCTTAGTTCGATTCCTGGAAATCGCCAACGGTGGTCGGGGAGTGCTATCTGACGCCTATCACATTACTCATTGAATACAGAACGTCCAAGGACGAACGCATGTTGGAATGCATTCCAGCAGTTGTCCCAACCCTATCAACTGTCAGCATATCCCCTACCAGCAGGGCTTTAATTTCTCGTGGAATATTTTATGGAGACCCTCCACCCACCCATGACCCCACAAATGGCAGATAATTTGTGATATTTTTATTATTATTAGTTGCATCATTGGGTTGTTTACAGTGTGCGCGGCATCATGAATACACACACTTCCTCTTTCGTACGGCTGATGTAGATGCAGAGCGACAACTACAAATTCACATTCAGGTGGTCAAGCCAGAAAACCACATCAGGAGCAGCGGAGTGGATTGCTGCGATGTCTCCTTCGTATTTTCTGGATGACCATGGATACCTGAATCAGGTATCTGCATCTGCCATGCTTTGTGTGGATGCGGTTTAGGGTGCACCATGAGCTTTGTGGAAGATCAAACCCAGGAATCTTCTTGCGTTGAGTCTTTCACAACAAGGTGTTTGTGAATTTTGAACTCTATTCAGTTTTCCAAGCTTCATCGGGGGTCGAATTCGCATTGTTTGAGGTTAAACAGATGGTGTCCAAAAGGCCTTGCTGTGACTTCAAGCGATGACGAGGGATGTTATGGAATGGCGACTGTATCCTTCGACATATGTAGTGACTGTGGCTGTCACTTTATGGTGCCGGGGCTTACGCAGCCACGGGGGATAATGTGTTATCATTATGGGCAGCCCGGGTCATGGGGTGTAGTACCAGCCCTGGTGGGGCTGGGTGAGTGCTGGTTAGCGTGGAGGCACCGCGAGCATTGTGCGGTGCAGGTTCCCGGTGATGGAGCAAGAGGGAGCGTCAGCCAGCCAGGGTTACGTTGGGGCATGATACGCTGGTTGACCTGCTGACACGTGACCTTATGATACTGGAGGGGGGCCACTGGTGGATGGGGGCCGCGGGGCGGTCACGTGATCCAAAAAAGCTCTCGGGAACCTTCGAGAAGGAGCTCGAGAGACCTGGAAGGTGGGCGGGGCGAAGGGCGGAGCCAGCTCCAACCGGGGGGATATAACGGGGCCCCGTGAAGAGCTTGAGGTTCTTCGTGTGCCGGTGTTACGAAGATCCACGTCAGGGAAAAGACGCCTCTAGCCACGCGATCCAGGACCCAGCTTGTGGTCCGGACTGGGATTGCGAACCGTGTCTAGTTCTGCCATAGCGTGGTTAGATGGGCATCCGAGATCCAAGTGTAGATTGTGTTTTGTTACGTATTGTTGTGTAAATAAATAGTGTTACTCCTAAGATAACATCTGCGACTCAGTTAGACTCACTGCACATACACTCATAACGAAGGCATTCAGCCGGACCCTCAGTGCCTTCTTTAGTGACCATCGCTATTCTCGGCCCCTGACCCATGTGGACTGATGCCCATCTCATAGGCAAGCCTGTCTGTATGTATGTTGAACGTCTTTCGCACCGTAAGTAGCCAAACGTGCTCATCGGAGGTGCCAGTTTTCGCACAGAAGTCTCCGCGGACAACCAAGGGCATCTCAAGTGGGAGACGTGTTCACCACTGAGTCTGAGTGGTGAAGCATAGCATAAGTTTGCTTGTCCTCAAGATCACTCACCTCGGTGGGAGCGTAGACTGCGGTAAGAGGCACCCAAAAGAGCGCCTCAGCTTCATCGTCATCGTCATTGTCTGCTCACTGACCGCAGTGACCCATAACCACCAGGGGAACAAGAGCACCCTCAACCACAGTGGCCAACCAATGCCGGTGTTCACCCTCTCAGGCAGCCCGAGCAGCAGTGGTCTAACCACCATGACTGACCTGGACCTCCCCAGGGTGACAACACCTCAAACAGGGTGGCCACTTTGACCTTTAGTCTGCGCAGTTCCCTTTGATACAGTGAGGGAAAAAAGTATTTGATCCCCTGCTGATTTTGTACGTTTGCCCACTGACAAATAAATGATCAGTCTATAATTTTAATGGTAAGTTTATTTAAACAGTGAGAGACAGAATAACAACAACAAAATCCAGAAAAACGCATGTCAAAAATGTTATAAATTGATTTGCGTTTTAATGAGGGAAATAAGTATTTGACCCCCTCTCAATCAGAAAGATTTCTGGCTCCCAGGTGTCTTTTATACAAGTAACGAGCTGAGATTAGGAGCACACTTTTAAAGGGAGTGCTCCTAATCTCAGCTTGTTACCTGTATAAAAGACACCTGTTCACAGAAGCAATCAATCAATCAGATTCCAAACTCTTCACCATGGCCAAGACCAAAGAGCTCTCCAAGGATGTCAGGGACAAGATTGTAGACCTACAAAAGGCTGGAATGGGCTACAAGACCATCGCCAAGCAGCTTAGTGAGAAGGTGACAACAGTTGGTGCGATTATTCACAAATGGAAGAAACACAAAAGAACTGTCAATCTCCCTCAGCCTGGGGCTCCATGCAAGATCTCACCTCGTGGAGTTGCAATGATCATGATAAGGGTGAGGAATCAGCCCAGAACTACACGGGAGGATCTTGTCAATGATCTCAAGGCAGCTGGGACCATAGTCACCAAGAAAACAGTTGGTAACACGCTATGCCGTGAAGGACTGAAATCCTGCAGCGCTCACAAGGTCCCCCTGCTCAAGAAAGCACATATACATGCCCGTATGAAGTTTGCCAATGAACATCTGAATTATTCAGAGGACAACTGGGTGAAAGTGTTGTGGTCAGATGAGACCAAAATGGAGCTCTTTGGCATCAACTCAACTCGCTGTGTTTGGAGGTGGAGGAGGAATGCTGCCTATGACCCCAAGAACACCATCCCACCGTCAAACATGGAGGTGGAAACATTATGCTTTGGGGGTGTTTTTCTGCTAAGGGGACAGGACAACTTCACCGCATCAAAGGGACGATGGACGGGACCATGTACCGTCAAATCTTGGGTGAGAACCTCCTTCCCTCAGCCAGGGCATTGAAAATGGGTCGTGGATGGGTATTCCAGCATGACAATGACCCAAAACACACGGCCAAGGCAACAAAGGAGTGGCTCAAGAAGAAGCACATTAAGGTCCTGGAGTGGCCTAGCCAGTCTCCAGACCTTAATCCCATAGAAAATCTGTGGAGGGAGCTGAAGGTTCGAGTTGCCAAATATCAGCCTCGAAACCTTAATGACTTGGAGAAGATCTGCAAAGAGCAGTGGGACAAAATCCCTCCTGAGATGTGTGCAAACCTGGTGGCCAACTACAAGAAACGTCTGACCTCTGTGATTGACAACAAGGGTTTTGCCACAAAGTACTAAGTCATGTTTTGCAGAGGGGTCAAATGCTTATTTCCCTCATTAAAATGGCAATCAATTTATACAATTTTTGACATGGGTTTTTCTGGATTTTTTAAATTGTTATTCTGTCTCTCACTGTTCAAATAAACCAACCATTAAAATTATAGACTGTTCATTTCTTTGTCAGTGGGCAAACGTACAAAATCAGCAGGGGATCAAATACTGTTTTCTCTCACTGTAGGAGGGCCAAGGTATCATCATCTCCCAGAGTTAGGACGTTCCAGGAGATGAACCTTACAACTCGCCGAAGGTTCACCCCAGGCTGGCGCCTTCGGGGGCGGAGGGGGGGTATGACCCCCTCAGCTCTCCTCCACTGGTGCCCTTTGACTGCTGGAACAGCTGGGCCTGGGCGCCAGCAAGAAGCCACTGCCCCCTGGTCGCTGGTCCTGCTGATCTTTGTTGGGGCATCAGTGGAGGGTCCTTACACATGGCTTTGTCCCAACTTGTATTCAGTGACTGGGACAAAAAATCGGTCCAGACATTTCTAAACACAGCGGTCCAAATTTGGGCTATGGACATTTCTTTTTTAAACGAGTTGTGCGACGAAATTTCATACTTGTAGCTCGATTTGCGCTGTGACGTCTTAGCGCCATTTTGCTGTGCGATCTCATTGGTCCATTTGGACTGGACCAAAAAACAAATGGGCTGATGAAGAAGAATCTTTGAGGCTGCTGAATGTGGGACGTAATGCCAACTGAGAGTGTGAATAACCAATGAGGCGTACACAGAAGTAAAACAATATTTTAATTAAAAATTTACTCTGATCACATTTGCAATTTTCCCACACAGACCGGTCCACCATACGGACTGCTGCCCCGATGGCCAGTCCGGGCCTGGTGGTATTCGACCGTGGATTCGTGTAATATTTTGATTAATTGTAATAAAAACACATCTCTTATCCATGACTTCATGTCGTCTTGGAGAGGGAGAGTTTAACTTTTATTAAATTATGTATGCATGTTTAATCTATTTCACACCGTACGTAGCCAACCTTGCTAATCGGAGATGCGATAACTACGTATCATATAAATCATTTAAATATGGAGCATGTATAACATACAAGATTAGCGTCAGCTGTATTACCCTCAGTTTTTTGCCTCCCGAGTTCCCCATTTCAAATCCAACATGAGTCCCTTGAAAATGCAATGCACTGACACCAGATATTTTCGCCATTGGCTAATTTGTGTGAATGTAAATGATCCTTGTTGACACTAGCAATTGGCACGTCATTGTGTGCCGGAGTGAACAGGTGCATTTGAAGCATTACTATCAACAACTTAATTACCACATTGTACCTTCCTTTGTGTGTGCCAGGGCATGATGCCCCTGAACCGAGCTGTGACGAAGCATCAGTGAGTAAAAAACCCGTATAAAGCAAGCCACAATAAGTTAACTACCCACGCCTTTATATTTGGAGTTAGCATGTTCTCCCCGTGGTCGCATGGATTTTTCCCCGGGTCCTCCGGTTTGTCCCTCCACACCTAGAATCAACACGCGTTTAGAGTATTTGGCTGCTATAAATGTCCACGTGAAAAGCCACTTCATTGAGCTATCGTTTGCGATAGCCGGGTCACTTCTGAAAAAGAACTATATCGCTCAGCCGGCCTTACCTGGTAAAATGAAGAAAAAAATGCTTGAATAGTTTTAACAGGTATACTGTACTCCTAACCTGCATCTGTTGACCACCACGAGAAAAATAAGTGCTGTAAAGAAGAGCCCACTCAGGGCATTCAAAGACTTACATTCGACATCGGTCAGAATCACAAAATGGTCCATAATATTGCCTTGGTACAGCTCTCATTCAAAAAAGGGGGCATGTAAAAAAAACTCACACGTGGCAAGGCACAACCAATGTTAAACAAGCTTTAAACACGTGCTAAACACTTTACAGAATGAGCATAACTAAATGTAACCTGATTTGTTGTCTGTCGTTCATTCTGCTCGAGCACCCCGCATGCCCTATGTCTATAATGTACAGTCTGTTCTCCGATAACGCGGTGGTAGTTGTGTTCCTGAAGAACACCGTGTTATGGACAAATCGCGTTATCATATATTAATTATAATAAAGAGTAAAACACAGTCCGTGATAACAAGTGAGATGCGTATGCAGGCTGAATGAAGACTGAGGCGCAGGGGTAGCATCTAGAAGCATCCAGCAGCATCCCGCCTTGTGCGATGCTACGTAATTCTGTTCACTCAATCACGTTATGTCCAATTTGCATGTGTGTTGTGAAAAATAAATTATTCCCTAATATGTTCATCGGGTTACATCCAATTCGCGTTAGGAAAACACGCGGCGTTATAGGGAAACAGATGTTTTAACACGCGATAGGCTTTCACCACCAATATTATCCGCAATCGAGGTTTTTTTGGGATATATCGCAAAAAAATTGCGACGTTAAACCCTCCACCACCCGACACAGCTAAATTAGTAAGGGTTTGTTGCATACACAAAACGTGCCAATTCGTTGCTCGTTCATAACACCGCTAAGTTAAGAATGTATCGTAGATAATTGTTTTACTTGTGTAGTGTCGTGTAGAATCACTCAGTCGGACACGTTGTTCCAAGTCACCTGCTTACACTTGATTACTCTCTCTCGCACCAGTTGTAGGCACTCCTATCTCTGTCTATACGTTCACTTTGTTAACCAACTTCCCCTATCTACTTTACACCTCACTGACCTGCCTGCGGCAGCTCTTCCTCTCAGCAGCTCCGCACTCACGGCTCCACACACAGAGACTCGCACACAGCAGCTCACACAGAGGCTTGCACACAGCAGCACTCACACAGAGGCTTGCACACAGCAGCACTCACACAGAGGCTTGCACCCAGCTGCTCTCCCTCTGTGCCGCTGCCCCCGCCTACGTTCCCTCAGACCCACTCACTCGTCCGATCCGGGCGGGGAGATCAATCATCACCCGCCCGGTGACTCGTGAGGGTTGAGGTCCGTCCATGGCTTGAGCGGCAGCGGCGAGATGTCTTCACCTTGGTCCCAGCAACCCGAACTGCCGCTCCGCTCTCACGCACCCCCTTATATCCTCCTCCCAAATATCCAGCTCCTCCCTTGTGTCTCTTTAGGGCCCGATAGGCCGGCGCCTGTCAGGCCATCAATCACCCCTTATCGCACGTCTCCCTGGCAACACCTCCGGTGCCAGCGTACGACCCCGGACCGACCCCGTCTGCAACCGAATCTCCCTTTAAAGAGGTTGCGGCTTGCACGTGGAACCTGACATTGCACACAAGCAACCTGCCTGCCCTCGGCAGCAGTGGCACCGCGTATTTTACCACACTACACTTGTCTGAAAACTTAGAAGAGGGGGGGGGATGAGCCCTCGGCAGGGGAAGCTTGCCCCCCTCCGCATGGATACCTTCATTAATTTAGTTTCAGTAGATTCCAATTAAGATTAAAATAAATCAATTACATGCACCCGGCTATTCCGAATGTGAGGGACAAAGCCGACTTCTGCCCCCCCCACCCCCAAATATAGAAGTCAAACTCTGCCTGTGCTATGGCTGGGGGCTGCATGAGCAAATACCGGGTTCATTGCCATTCTCACAGTCGTCAATGCTCTCTTCCAGATACCCTGAAATTGCTGATGATCCTCGTGGGCCGACCGTGGCAATAGCCTGGTGCTCGCATCGGCCCGCCTCGGGTGACTTTGCTTCGGGTGTATCTGGAGGCAGAGCGGTGTACGTGTCGTGTGCATCGTTTGAACAAGAAGAAAAAAACCGGTTATCAGGGTTTTGTTGTTGCTGCGGAAATCAAATGCTGCAACTGCACACACGTAAGTTGGGACAAACGCTGCGGGCCGTGTTTAAATTTGCAAATTGACAGTGAAGAAGGTGGGGTGGACACCTAATTTGGTTGCGTGTTTGTCTATTTGTCTCGAGTTTCGCAACAAATAAGACTGGAGGATACAGTACATTAAACAAGTCACATTTAGAACACACATTTCCGGAACGTGCCGTTAACATCATAAATTACGTACAAATTGTTTTTATAAACAATTGTATTACTTGGATGAGAGTAAATATTGGCAGGTATAGATTTGGTATTAATGAAGTGTTTTTATTTCACGCGGACAACTTCTGATTTCTCTCCTGTGTCACTTTTTATTGAACAGAACTCCTCGCGTTCGACAGCACGTGACTCCGTCGTGATTTTCCAACTTGCGCTGCTCACTCTGCTCCCACCCCCCTCTCTCTTTTTTTTACGATCAGTGGAAACAAGAAGATGCTCGGTGTAGTCGGCACTTTGCTTCGTTCATCATTTCGTTTTTTTTTATAACTTTGCTTTATGTAACCCCCCACCTCTCGCTCACTCTCTCGGTCACTCTCTCGCTCACTCTCTCGCTCTCTCTCTCGTTCTGCACGCAGCCCTTCTCGCAGTCCAACGGCCTCCGACGGGTAGTTCATATGTGCATGCAGAGCTCTCCGTCATCTGCCACCGAGCACACGGCCTCCTCCAGCGCCCACTGCCCCATGAAGGCCGCCACAGCGTGGGTCAGCCGCGCATGGCAGAACTCCAGCCACACCTTAGCTCCGACGAGAGCACGGAAGATGCCCAGGCTGCTGGCCGGACATTTCCCCTCCAGGGCCACCTTCCTCGCCCTGTATATGGCGAGCTTGGCGTAGCCGACGAGCACGTTGACTAGCCCCAGGAGATGTTGGGGTCCGTCGCCCTTCGGGTATCCAAAGATGAGGACCGTCGGGGAGAAGTGGAGGCTGAACCTTAGGAGGATGTTTCTCAGGACCTTGAACAACATGTCCAGGCTCTTGCACTCCACGTATTGGTGCGCCACTGTCTCCACTTTACCGCAGAACCGGCACACCGGGGACATGTTGGTGAAGCGCGCCAGGGAGGCGTTGGTGGTGATGGTGCCGTGGGCGATGCTCCAGCTGAGGTCGCCGATGCGGTTGTATGTCGGGCTGGAGTAGAATTGCCTCCAGCGAGGCCTCTCCGGAGATATGCAGGGCAGGGCTTTCCTCCAGGCATGGTCCTTGTGGCTCCTCAGGGTGTCCTGTTGGTGAAACCGGACCATGTAGGAGTAGAGCACCTTCCTCTTTACATTTGTGAAGGCCACCTCCGGTAGGTCTTCCAGCACAGGTTGTGATCCGCCTTCGCTTGTTGGCATTGGCGATGCAGTGGCACGACGGAGAGCTCCGGTGGAGGGGGACCGAGAGGGACCTCGTCATCCCCAACGCCGATGGGGGCGTTCTCCCCGCTGCCACTGAGAAGGCTCCCTTGGCTTCAGCCAGGATCCGGGCATCCACCCGGAGCGACTGCAGCCCTGTCTTTGCGGCCATGTCTGCTGGTCCGAGCCACCGGCCCCGTGTTCCAGGCTCCACCAGATCTCCCATCCTGGTGAGCCGCGCATTGGCGAGGCACCTCTCCATGCCGGGGGTGGCGGTGGTGGATGGCAGCTTTGTCTGCGGGTTCCTGAGGATCGGTTCGAAGACCAGATCCTCAGCCGATCGCAGCTGGTTCAGCCTCCTGACGGCGAGGGAACTCCATGTCTGCAGGACGCTCCTGTAGAAAGGTGTCAGCTGTCCCAGTGGGAGGCCCTGCAGGTCCCTCTCACTCTCCTAGCCTCTCTACTGCTAGACTGTTCTCTCTCACTCTCCTAGCCTCTCTACTGCTAGCCTCTTCTCTCACTCTCCTAGCCTCTCCACTGCTAGCCTGCTCTATCTCCCACTCTCCTAGTCTCTCTACTGCTAGCCTGCTCTCTCTCACTCTCCTAACCTCTCTACTGTGAGTGGTGGGTGGTAGGGGTGGGGGCTGGGTGGTGGGTGGTTGGGGGTGCTAGGTAGGCCACTGAACGGCACGGAGTTCATCTGCTCCAATGAAGTTCATCAAATCGCCTGATGAAGCTGGTTGTAATGACCAGAGAAACGTCGTACTCAAATTGTAAATGTTGTGGGTTTAGTCTCCAACGCACCGGTTGTGCTGAAGTAGTGTTGTTAAACCCGTCATCACCCGACATTCCCTATTGAGGTTAGTCAGTTTAACACGTAGGCTTTCACGACCAATATCATCCATAATACAGGTTTTTTGGGTTAGATCGCGTAGATATATAAATGTATCGTGAAACCCTCCACCTCCCGACACAGCCAACTACTAAGGGTTGTCACGTAAACAGAACATGCCAATTCGCTACTAGTACAGCACGCCGGTGTGTTGGAGAGCATAGCCACGACATTATTTCCTCTAATTCCTAATATACCGAGAAGTACACCTGGGATGTTTGTGCCGAAATTGAATTCCAGCTGGGAATCACTGTCGTAAAGTGATAACACACCATTACACTAACAATCCAAAATCATAAACAATGGTCCGTATCTATTTGGTGTTTGAACATCTTAACATCTGTTGTATTGCCAGAAAGTGTAACGCCTATTCTTATTTTTTATACTTTGAAACTGTCAAAAAAAAGATCTCGTGATAATGGGATATATCTCGTAAAAATGTGTCCATCTCATTATTCTCACTTGGAGAGTGTTTGAATCAACGAGTACGTTGGGTGAAGTTCACTACGCCCATGTGCGGAAGCCACAATGGTTTCAGATCGCAATAACAATCAAGGCAGTGCGATTGGAGAGGAGTGAGACTCCAACATATTGATCGCAGTGTGAAGAGTCAACAAAGTGCCGGAAGCCTTGGCAACTGTGCACCTTCACTGGGAATCGTTCCAACGTGGCGCCTATTTTTTTTAATTGGCGCTCACGCTATTTCTACAATGTATTTGTGCAAGGAGGCAGTGTGACATGATGCAAGCTGACTTTACTGCGTGAGTTTGGCTTGTTGAAGCTCCCAGAATCTGAGCAGTTCGCACAACGTATAAGGGTGTTGGACAGAGAGGGAGTGGATGTGCATAAAAGCCAGCTCAGCCAAAGGAATAAATTTCCCCAAAATTTGGATCCACGTAAAAAAACACAAGAAAGGCATAATTGCATTTTTGTGAATACGGAGCTTTATGAATCCTATACATTAGGAATAGTATATCTTTGAAGGCGTTGAGCTGAAAACTATTTGAGATCTGGTGCAATAGAATTTCAACAGAATACCACCAGACCCCTGGTACGAATAAATTCCTGCCACCTGAACTATCTGGGTCAAACCCAGGTAAGTGGCAAACCTAATACCCCGTCCACTTTATTTCGAGGGCAATACGATCTACATGTTCCTCAAGTGTTACAGCAAACACCATGTACAGAATCTATTAGGTGGCAACATTTCCAAATCCCCACCCTTAAGTAAACATCTGAGCACTCAAAAATGACAATTTCTCTCTCCACACTGCTCTCTGTTCATTGGCCACACATTCCTGTCGTGATTGGTTTCCATAATAAGTGGTTGTTTCAACGGTAATTGCTATGCTGAGCGAATGTAAACACTATTTAGATGCGCACAACCATTTAATAGGTAGAAACCAGTTAAAGTGTGGTATTTAAGGCATTTTAATTAAAATTCCACTCGAGAATTCTACCCCACGCTAGATTGTGTTTTTTGTTGATCGCCGCCTCTCTGGCCCCACAAGTCCCGCGGTCGGTCGCCTTTCGTTTTAAATGGTGAAGAATTCGAACTTTTCTTCTCGAGCGACAACCATCTTCCTACAAAGGACCCAAAAGCTCTGCAAATAAGTAGCATGTACACTACAAAGGCGGTTGCAAGTTTACTGCATACGCATGTACAAACGCACATGAAAAAGCCTGTACTGAGATATTGTTCATGTACGCGTGTTGTGACCGAATTGTACCACGAGAGTGGGACCTGGGGGGGGGGAGGATCCATGAGATAGATGGTGATGATGATCATGATGGAGATGATGGAGATGATGATGGTGTGAAACGACAATGTGGTCACGAGGGGACGTGACACGGTGTAAAACGCAATGATGTGAGGCTGTTATAATGCGATGGTGTTGCGGTAGTGGGGAGCGGTAGTGTTGTCGTTCGTGCACTGGGCTACGAACCCAGTGAACCGAGTATGAATCCCGCTCAAGGCCAACATCGGTGACGAATATCTGATCCGGTCTTGGGCCTTACCTCGGTCGACTCAGCCTTAAATAATTGCCTGGCGTGGTGTGTAAAGCATCAGCATTGGGGAGTCAAATGCGACCATTGTGTAGTGCTGGCCACTCACCCCCTTATGTGACATGTGTGCCTTGAGCGGGCACATATGGGGGAGGTAAGGGGGCGACGAAGGGGTGGGAGGGGGGGGGGCTATAGGTGTTGTCACGTGAGAGGGGGG
>CM025631.2:1945987-1964398 GCA_014621495.2 Entosphenus tridentatus
AGGGAAGGTGGCAGAGGTCTCAGTGGTTTCCTCCCGTCGGCTCCCACGGTTTTTGCCTTTCACGACAATACAGCCTGTTCCGTCTCCAGAAAACATCGTCTTACTTAGATCGTCCTGCCGTAGGCTGCATGGGTGCTGTGAGACAGCTGCCGATAGCCCCAATCAGCCACGCGCACCGTGCCGTTTGTACGTCCGTTGGTGCCGATCGGTGCATTCCTCACATTTAACAGGAAATCGTTAGTGCTTCCCGAATTTTTATAATACGAGTGGTTACCGGTTCGCCGTTTAACAACCCTAGTCTCTGTACACCATGTAAAACTGAACTAAACTATTTTTTTTTACCAGGTAAGGCCCACTGAGTTATACAGTTCTTTTTCAGAAGCGACCTGGCCACACATGATAGCTCAACAAAGTGACTTATCATGTGGAAATGTATAGCAGCCGATTGCTCTAAAATACATGATTCTAAATGTGGAGGGAACACCCGGAGGAACAGGAGAAAAATCCACGCGACCACAGGGAGAGAGACACGCAAACTCCACATTTACAGCAGGCATCAGGGTCGAACCCACGACCTCCTGTAGACCAGCCGAAGTAGTTAACATCTCTCCACCATGGCACCCTGTATGTTGAACTATTTCGCACCATATGTATCCAACCGTGACCATTGCTACCTTCTCTCAGGATAGGAATCATTGACTGATCTCGGATGGACGAGGAGCCGAGTTGGCTCTCGAGTGCCGTTTGAACTCGCAACATTCAGACTTCAAGCCTCGCGTTCTGACCGCCATGGCTCCCCGGGCTCGCTACGCAAGTGTAGCTCGGAACAATCATGATACTCTAAATCACACGGAACGAATTCATACAATATTTTAAAACGATTTGACTTACAAACTAGCAACGTGCAAATCTTTGGACGTGACCGTCCATCCGCCCCTCCCTCCGGATGTGACCGTCCTTTGGACATGACCATCACAGGGGACAGGATGGAAAGAGTAAAGCAATAAATGATGGGCAGGCAGGCAGCCAATCAGCCAGCAAAACTTTTTTCGAAAAAATATATCATACAGTATGGTTAGATTTAACTGCATAAAGTGTAACTACAAGCAAGCCGAGCGTAATCAACCACAGGGCTCCTTTCAGTTGGACTTAAACATCGCAAAAAAGTAATCCGATTAATGAGCAAGATGTGTGCTGGCTCATGAATCTGTCATAACACGACCGGCAGATTTTCTCAAAGCTAAACACACAGTTTCGTCGCTGTTCGATTGGCTGTTTGCCATTTTGTTAAAGCCTCAAGGTTTTTTTTTTTGGTGCACTTTGCACACTGGGCACATATTCTCGTGCACACGCGGCAACATTCTTCACCTGTTACTGCATGCCGTGTCCTGGAAGCCACGCTGTGACAAGGGAGCAGCGCATTCGTCACAGACGCCGTCGCCACACGTGGTGGATTTATTCCTTCTATGCGCACTCCACATGCGGAATCCGCGAGACGTTGTGCCGTCCTGACAACTACTTAATATGTCTGCAAAACTTATTGAAATGCTGACGTAATTCGCACTGATACAGTGGTGTAATGCCGTGCAGGAGAAATAATCTTATCCGTGGTGATGTGGGGGGAAGTCAATATCGCGGACCCTATCAAACGTGGGGTTATCCGCAAATTTACTTCTCTTTCGTGGGAGTAAGAAAAATTGCAGATAACCCGTCGGATAGTAGGATGAATTTGCTGCACGACTACTTTTATCCGCATTTTTTGTTGTTGCGAATCTTAGGAAGCCGATTCACTTTGCATTATGGGTAAACTCACGGCTAGTCACGAATAATAGGAAGAAATAGGGCCGCAGATAATGGGAGTTTTTATGAATCCCAGAGCTGCCGCGAATAATAGGAGTCGTGGGTTAGACTGCCGTGGGTGAGAGGAGTTCTGTGTTATTAAAGTTTTATCGGCGACGTCGTTAACATTTCGCTTTGGTGTTGAGATTTTAACTGCCTCGCCTGGTATACTGGAGGTCGTGGGTTCGATCCCGACCCTGACGATGCCTGTATATTTGGAGTTTGCATACCTCTATTTCCGTGGTCGCGGTGATTTTTGTCCGGGTCCTCCAGTTTTTCTCTCCACATTTAGAATCGACATGCATTAAGAGTGTTTAGCTGCCATACATTTCCACGCGATGATAAGCCACTTCGTTGAGCTATCATTTGTGGCCAGGTCGCTTCTGAAAAAGACCTATGCAGCTCAGTGGGCCTTACCTGATGAAGTAGAAATAAATTGTATAGTTTATAGTTTATATCAGTATTGTGCCATGAGACGTTGGGTAGACGTGAAACACGGTGAACATGTGCCATGGTTCACCTCCTGCGATCCGTGGAGACACATGAGCAGGCAACACACTTCATTTCAGGATACGTGGCCATTGCTGGAAACAGATTTAAAATAATTACAAATATTTACTGAAACTGTGATTGAACCCATCAACCGCTTTGCTTTTCAAAACGATCAAATAAAACCGATAATAGTCCTCCACAGTAAGTTGGGATGCAAAAGTCATTTTCCTTTAGACTTTCAGTACGTTGAATTAAAAAAACCACACTGCCCGGACGAGTTGCTCACACGGGGGTGGGGGGGGGGCTGTTTGCAAGCTGGATGTTGACCTTTGGGATCCATGAGGGGTTGAGTCCTTTATCAGGGCTGCAGAATCTTCTTTTTTTAGTCATAAATTACCTATTTATCTTAAACACTGATCGTGCTAGCATTTTTACTTTTCTTACAGTCCAACCTTGCGTGGCATACACAATCAGAATCTTTGTTTATCCTGGAGGAATCCTATGAGCCATGAAGCTGTTTTTCCACAGATAGGGGCGGGTCAGAACGTTATAACAACAAACAACACAACAATCGACAGGAGCGCAAAGTATAGGAACGGTAATAAAATCAATAGGTAAAATAGATCAAGTAAACACGTTCTAATTGCATAAGTACAAAGTATTCCACTTGCAAAAGTGGTTTTCCTTTGCAGTGATCCACACAATTTGTAGTAACATAGGTGTATGTATGTTGAACTTCTTTCGCACCGTACGTAGCCAACCGTGTTGATCGTAGGTGCAGGGTGAAGGACATCAAACTAAACACAAAAAGCAGTAGTGGACATATCCAAGTGGAATCAGTCCCCTCGTTTTAACAATCTACTCTCCCATTCCCGGCACTGTAAATACATCTCTTTAAAAGACAAAGCACGTGTCGATATATAGAGAATTCAGTTGGGGCGTTTATATATATTCGATATATTTTGTTCAAATGTTGTAATTCTGCGCAGCTCTCCGCCGTGCGTTCGGGTCGTAACGCGCGTCGGTGCCTGCACGATGTCCGACGTTTCACTCGTTGTGCTGGGACCTTCGTCAGGAACTCGATTCCAACTCTGGAACATCACGCCCCAACTGAATTCTAGTTCCTGAGAGAAGCTTCCAGCAGCGTTTGGAACAAAACATCGGACATCGCGGCACGCGACAAAACATCGGAGAGCTGCACAGAAAATTTACTTTTTATTTTACAAAACCATATATTTTTCTGAACATGTTTACTCGATAAGACAGCAATTATTTGGGGGGGAAAATCTCCAGGAACAGTCAAATGCATGTATGTAGGTTGAACTTCTTTCGCACCGTACGTCGCCAACCGTGCTAATCAGAGGTTGCAGGGGAAGCCTGTGACCACGCGACCCAATATAGGAGCACAGAGTTTGAGCAAGTGTTGACACCAGTCCTGGCCGTCTTGCCGCTTCTCCGTGGTTACCCACTCCTTTGAATAATTTTCTCTCTGAGAGTGAACGAAAGCTTTTGCCAGTGGCAGGGAAACAAAGCCTCGTGTGTGTGTGTGTATGTTGAACTTATTTCGCACCGTACGTAGCCGACCGTGCGAATTATATTACGTCGGTTGGTGGCAAGAACCAACCTTAAGCTGCAGTCATCCGCTCACTGTCTGCTCACTGTCTGCTCACCCTCTTCCATGCATTTAACATTGAAGACTGCTGACCATAATGTGGGCCTTCCTGGACTCGTGTCATGAAAGCTGAATGCTTTGTGTTGTGGCCGAAACGTCGTGATAATTGTATTCTATTGTTTTATTTTTTATTATTTTATTATTTCACTTCTACGTGACTTTTCCGAAAGAACCAATAAGATGAATCCCTGCAGTTACGAAAGCTTTAAATCGAAAATCTTGGATAACACCTTCTCGCTTCCCCAGACCTCACTTGTCAGAGAGAAATTGCATCCCAACGGGTTCTTGATTAAACAACGGGACAGTGACCGCCAGATAAATACCTTGCGGCACTCGATTTATGTGCGTATTTTGAACTTCTTTCGCACAGTACGTAGCCAACCGTGCTGGCCTATCCTCAATGTAACACTCCATTGCAATAATGTTGACTTCAGACCAAAAGTGCAAAACAAATGTACGAATGGAGCCAACATGGGTTGACGTTTGTATGGCTGTAAATTACATCGCCATCATCGATACGCAACAAAAACCACCGAAGCAAACTGTGCCAAAGGCAAACAGCGACACCACACTTGCAGCGACATTAATTAGGCCGTCGTTAAAATTGAAAATGTGCTGTGAATTTAAACATTATTATTATTAGCAAGTGACCGGTGTCAACACACTGCGGGAGTTGTAGCGATGTGACGCTCGCGGTGAGTTCAGCGGGGTTTAAATCTGTTGACAATGCGGGGAAAAAAGCAGGGAAAGAGTCCACCCATCAGCAGCAATGTGGTGAGATTACGGTACAGGGCATCATTTGCAAGGACACTCCAATGTTTGCCGGTATCACGACGCACATTCTTACAAGTTTGGAAAAAAATGTTATCTCCGGGCGCGCAGTTAATTTGTTATTTCCCTGGCGGCGTCTCTCCACGTGGAGTAGTGGCGGAGCGGGGGGCACAGTTGGCCTGTACAGCACAGCTGACATTGTCGGCGAGAATTCTCTGAATCAGCTGATGCACGGACAACAGCAACAATAACAGCAGCAGCAGCACCGAAACGTGGGCCTTGCATTGCCAAGAGATGAAAAGGAGACAAAAAAAACCACACGGCTCTCGGATCTGAATCTAAGGTCGAGAAGGTGCTGATGTGCAGGCTTGGTGGCATACCACGGGAATTAAGCGTGCCAGCCACCCAGCCATCCTGCCTTTCTTTTGAAGTAAAAAGTCCGAATTGAATAAAAATCCACGTTCATGTTTGTAGAGACGTCAATTTGTCTGTGTCGTTTTTGTTGTTGTTGTTGTTGTTGTTTTATTTCTGTCGACAAAACAGTGAACATCTTCACACTGTGATGTTTGGGCACCAGGGTTCCACTATTCGACATTTTCATTATTATTGTACAATATAAAAAATAATAAAATACACGACGTTTCGATTGCAACACAAGCGGTCGACCGCTTGAGTTCCAATCGAAACGTCGTGATATTTTATAATTATTTTTATTCACTTTATTTTTATTATCTTATTGTTATTATTTTTCTATCCACGTGACTTTACCGAAAGAACCATAGAATATGAATTCCTGCAGTCACGAAAGGTTTAAGTCAAAAAATTACATTGTATTCATTTGTTTACATTTTAATTGTTAACGCAAAAACAACTTCAAAATGCTCTTTGTTTTCTCTGTTTACCTTGCGCTCTGCGGTTTGTTCTGTGCAAGATTGAAAACGAATTTCTTCGAGAACTGCTTTTTGTGTTGAGTATTGTCGTTTCCCTGCACCTCCAATTACCGCGGTTGGCTGCGTATGGTGCGAAAGAAGTTCAACACACATACATACAAATCCCAAACACCTCCTCCCTGCCCTGCACACGTGCTGGTTTTACCTCGAGCTCACAGCCGCGTGCTTCTCCTTTGCAACAAATCGCTGGTGCAACGCCTGCAACGCTCAACAAACTCACACAGCTCGATAGTTGCCCACGTCAATATCCGTCCCTGTTAATTCGGAGATAAAAATGTGATCATGCTCGGGTCGAATGGGTCGTGCCACAGAGATGTGGAGTTTCCACCGCTGGCTCGACTTGGATGTATGCGACATCACAGCACTGCAAATGCTGTGAGCACCCAGCGTGACATCGCCAACCACTCCGGCTCTCTTACAAAGGCATGTGTATACTTTTTTTCGCGTGTGTGTGTGTTGTTGTTTTTGTGCAAGAGCTATTGCCTTCAGCGCATGACTGTAGCCTCAGGTTTCCAATATACCTGACACGCTTTTTCGTGTTGAAACACTGACGTGGGTTTCTTACGCTGCACAACACAGTGAAATACCTTGCAGCAGCAGTGCATGCCAGTGCGCATACCGACCTCACGACGTATCTCTTCATACATCATCTTCAAAGTGTGCCGATGAGTAAACACGCCTGTTCCCACGTTTAATATCATTGCCTACAAGCTCACCTCAAATGTCCCTTGTACCTGACCTGAAATGTCCTTGACATTGTGTGCATCTGTAATCGAGTGCTTAGCCTAACCCACTGCATCTGCTTTGCCCTGCCGTCGTTCAAGCGATGGTCACGAAGTGGAAACTTGCTATAACCTGTGAGTTGTGGATTCGTCTTCCCTTGCTTCCCTCGCCTGTATCGTGGGGCAAAGTGTGGACACTTTCTTTCGAAGGCAGTGTGATAGAGCAGTGCGAATAGGGGCGCTCTGGTGGCGAGATGTTAACTGCCTCGTCTGGTATACAGGAGTTCGTGGGTTCCATCCCGACCCTGACGCCTGCTGCTGTATATTTGGAGTCTGCATGTTCTCCCCGTCGTCACGTGGGGTTTGTCTCCGGGTCCTCCGGTTTTCCACCTTCACATTTAGAATCAACGTCACGCGTTAAGAGTATCTGGCTGCTATAAATTTTAACATGATGAGAAGCCACTTCGTTGAGCTATCATTTGCGGCCAGGTCGCTTCTTAAAAAGAGCCATATAGCTCAGTGGGCCTTACCTGGTAAAGTAAAATATAGTTTGTAGTTTAAATACCCTCTAGACGAGGGTACTAGATCATTGTCTAGTGGAAGCGAGCGATTGCAGGGCTGCGCCTTTGCCTGTGGCCAGAGGACCCCACTACTGTTTTGTGAATGAACATTATTTTTTTATTTACCCCCCCCTCACCGAGCCCCCCCCCTTAATAAACAAAGAACCTCGTCGTTTACTTTCCAAGGTTCGTCGAACAGCAGCGGTGGCTTCTCGCCTCTGTCCACTCGGCAGTGCCGATGGCTCACGACCACATTTTGGTGATCGGCAGGTCACCTGTGGTGGTTGGGGTAAAGTGTGGGATCGGCACTCCCACCTCTTCCAAAGAAGACTTTTTTTTATTGGCAATTCTGCAAGAGGGCCCTTTTTGCCAGGAGTGGCGCGAGAAAAGTAAAATGACAGGGTCGCGTCCTAACTTATAAATCATAACGTTGTAGAATCAACTTTTAAAAAGGATGGGTCATCGACATTTTACAAAAAGATCACATGCAAATTATAAGAACCCACGTCCTTGGGAATTTTTTTTGAGTTGTAATTTTTTTTTAATGCACACGGTGACGCAGGCAAAAAAAAATGCGTGCAAACGATTGTGACACACAGGTGTCTCTGTACCGCCGCGAACTCCAATAATGCAATCGTGGTTGCTGGACCCTGCCCTTTCGGCGACAAGAGCGATCGTTTAGCTCGCCCAATTGACAGCACCACGTCAGTGCCGCAGCCTCGGGTTAAATTTCATGCAAATGAAACGAAGTTAAACGTTGTGCAAAAAACTTGCACATCCAACAAGCATTTACTTTTGTGTTCACACTGTTGGCATCATGAGGTCTGTATTACTGTTGGTATTGTGAAGTCTGTATGACTATTGGCATTATGAAGTCTGTATTACTGTTGGAGTTGTGAAATCTGTATTACCGTTGGCATTATGAAGACTGTATTTCTGTTGGCATTATAAAGTCTGTATTACTGTTGGCATTATGAAGACTGTATTACTGTTGGCATTATGAAGTCTGTTTGAACTTCAACTAGACACCGGCTGAAGTAAGCTATCCATCAAATCAGGCACAAGATAATGCTTGATCTCGCACAATGTTGTCTAATCCACGAAGCATTTTTCAATGTAAAACCACAACTATTTGTTAAATGTAATGGGTTCACAGATTCTCATCTAGATTAGTGTTTACGAGCATCTCTTGCAAATGGCTTTTGCTGCCGTGAATGTGCGCTCACATTGCAGAAACATGTCACAAAGGCGACAGAACAGGGGGTCGGCAAAGAAAAATAAGAAGAAGAGCCACCTTTTTGTCGAATTCGGTCAAAAAAAAAAACGCGCCTCAATATTTCAAGGGCCGCAATGCATCGTGGGTGAATCCGAGACGGCGGGGGTCCTTAATGAACGTCACGAAGCAGTTCCTGGGAGAGCCGCACTCGGCTCCGGAGCGGCAGGTTGACGACCCCTGCTCTAGAAGGCAAGGTGGAGGATTACTCCAGAAGTTCATTGATTGACAGAAGGAACGTTCAACATTGTCCTTGTGGTTCTGTGGGATATTCAAAAATACTGGGCAACTTAAAAGACTCACACATATATATCACTGGTGCAGGATATGAGCACCGCTTTGTGGGAAAGTCAATGTATATCCTCGCTCACCACGATGGGAATGTGGAATTTCCACCACTGGCTCGAGGGGGGGGGGGGTAATAACAGATGAGCAATGCCTCCGTGCTCATTTGTCAGGACGTCACTTCTACGTTGAGTGCAGGAGATCAATCATGGCAAAGAGTGAAGGCTTTCATAGTTACCAGGCCACTCACGTAAAAGTGTCACAGAGATCGTAAAAAGTTACAAACGAGATGACATTCAAGGCTACACAGCATCTTCTGTGTAAAGATTTGCGACGAGGAACATACGGCACTTGAGTGGGTGAACGGTAACTTATTTGCGTGAGCTGCACTCTGGTGACAGCGGTTGCCACGTAATTTTTCCCGCAAAACTAAACCCAGCCCACATCTATCAAAATTGTGCACGATTCCGCGTTAAAATTCAACGCAAAATCGGTGACAGATATCCGTTGAAATTAATTCCTGCCACCAGAGCACAGACGCCACGTCCTCGAGAGACCAGCTCAGTCGGCTACAGCAGTGGGTCTCAACCGGGGAGTACGCGGACCCATCCGGGTAAGTGGCAATGTCCCCGGAGGGGGCAGGGGGGGGTACGTGAGGTGCTTTATAACACATTCCTGCAGAGGGAGCTGGTAGGAACGTTGGGTTGCTCGGTCAATGGCCAGGGTCAACGGCGGCGTGGTGTATTCCGCAAAAATGGCCGACTGTGAGGGCGGGCACAAGTCGGCGTGAGTAGGTTAAACGTTGAGTTTTATGAGGGCACCATGGGGTGACCAGCCCCTCCCCTCCCCACCCAGCCCCACCCCCCACCCAGCCCCAACCTCCCCACCCAGCCCCTCCCCACCCTCCCCACCCAGCCCCAACCTCCCCACCCAGCCTCTCCCCACCCTTCCCACCCAGCCCCTCCCCAATCTCCCCACCCAGCCCCAACCTCCCCACCCAGCCCCAACCTCCCCACCCAGCCCCTTCCCACCCTCCCCACCCAGCCCCTCCCCACCCAGCCCTTCCCTCCCCACCCAGCCCCTCCCTGCACGACAGACACAATAATCCCCTGGGGCGCTGGTATAACCAGGAGGTTCTTACCAGTAAATGTGTGTATTTATATCGTACATGGGAGTCATTGGTGAATAATCACGAATGAATCTGGCAATATAAAATAACTACAATAACATTGTAATCCCCGTGGTAACCTCGAACGATCTAAAAGACCGTTCCCAACTCATCAGTCGTAAACTCTCCGGGTTTCCAAGAGTAACCAGCGAGCGCAAACAAATGACGCCACGTTATTGTTTTATTCGTTTGCAGTTTTTTTTTGCTATTTGGGATACCTCACAAAATGGGCAATTGGTACAAATATCGATGTTCATTATTCGTACATTTATTTCTCGGAACCATGTTGGGTCAGGCTAGGGGGAGGGTGAAAATAAATTCACCAAAGGGGTCACATATAGTTGATACCCCATGGGGCTAGAGCATTATTCAAGATTGGGTTTGCCACCTTTCTGCATTTTTCCTGGACAGGTGGCACCCTAAATAGTAGCCGACTGCGCTTGTGTTGACCTGCTCCTGTGTCTGGGTGCTCAATACATCGATGTATGTTGAACTTCTTTCGCACCGTACGTAGCCAACCGTGCTAATCAGAGGTGTAAATTAATGTCGCATCAAATAGGCGCCTCTGTTTCGTTCAACAGATTTCTGCATACAACGTATGATAACACTCAGTACAATATTTCCAGCACTCACAAAAATCAAGTTCAGTAGGACTCTGTACTACATTGTGTCCTTATTTAGGCTGGTGGGAATTATGCTTGCAATTATTTCAATTGTGCACTTTTAAGTCTAGATTAAAACACTCATTTATATAGAATAGTTTTTTGAGTGTTTAATTTGGTATCCTTCTCCGGCACCTCCGATGAGCACGGTTGGCTACTTAAAGTGTGAAAGAAGTTCAAAATACGTACAAATCCTCGTGTGACGAAAGTAGTTTTTCTTTTTTTTTCTTCTTGGTTCTTTCGGTATTATAGAAATAAAACATAATAAAATAATTATTTTATTATGTTTTATTTATATTATTTTATTATTTCCCTTCTACGTGACTTTACCGAAAGAACCAAGACGATTAATCCCTGCAGTCACGAAAGCTTTAAATGGAAGTTTTTCTTTTCTGTTGTCGTTTTGGTGACTCGGGTTACTCTTACAAGGTGCCACCTCGGCCGGCTGGACAAGCTAGGCGAAGCTGGAGGCTCTGCATGGGACTAGGCCTCATCACGCCACTCTGTCAGGTGAGTACTTTGTGCTATAGAGTCAATGCATACTGCTATAGAGTCAGCATGTACGACTGTAGTGATAGCAGGTACCACCACAGTCGGTATGCACTGCTGTAATCATAGCAGGTACCACCACAGTCAGTATTCACTGCTGTTAGATTTTTAAAAGTAGGTGTGAAATATTTTTTTGACCGGGGCAATGCCGGGTACTTCCAGTTAGTAACAAATAAAAAAACATACAATTACTTTACTATGCAAGTAAAAATATTGGTGTTTTCATATTTATGTTTTTTATTTTTTTTATTTAGGGCCTCTTTATAACAGATGCTACAGGCCCAGCACTGGCTTCATCCGGCACTGGTAATATCGCATGCTCGAAAGTGTCTCTCTTGAGCGAGAGACAGGCGTATGACGTCGTTGATGAAATCCAGAACACGTGGCCTGCAGTGTAGAGGCCCCCTAGTGGATGATGATCAGAGGTCTCCAAGATAAACAAAACCGCCCTCTGGGGCCCCGTCCCCCACCTCTCCTGCTGCTACTCCCTCGGAAACAGTCACTATTTATCCTGGAGAAATCCGACGAGCTATGAAGCTCTTGTTCACATATGTCCAGTAGGGACGGGTCAGAAAGTTACAACAACAAGCAATGAAAACACACGATAGGAGTGCAAAGTATAGTAGAGGTAAGCAAATCACAACAAATAAACAAGTTCAATAGATGAAGTCAAGCCCACTGAGCTAAAGTATTCAATCGTTATTCACGAACTTGCTATCCGGAATTCTGGCTATCCGCGAATCGCATCTGGAACTCTACACGAAAGCATCGAGAGAGAAAGTGATGAGATAAATTGATGAGATAGAGCAATGAGAGATAAAGTGATAAGAGGTAAAGGGATGATAGATAGAGTGATGAGCGATAAAGTGATGAGATAATTTCCACGTGTTTAATATCTTATTTACGTATTAATTTAAAGTAATTCATTAAAATAAAAGGCCAATTATAATTATCCACGTAATTTGATATTCACGAGCATCTCCAGAACGTATCCCTCGCGAACAACGAGAGAACACTTCATCAGTTTTTTTTCAGAAGTGACCTGGCCACAAATGATAGCTCAACGAAGTGGCATATCGTGTGGAAATGTATAGGCCTCGAATAATCTAAACGTATGTTTCTAAATTTGGAAGAAAAAAAACAGAGGACTCGGAGAAAAAATCCACACAACCACGAGGAAAGAGACACGCAAACTCCAAATATACGTGTCAGGGTCGGAATCAAACCCACGACTTCCTGCAAACCAGGCAAGGAAGATAACATCTCGCCACCGCTAGTTTTAAATAAACAAGAGTTTATTTAAACATAAATTATAGTATATTGACGTCAAGTAAAAATGAGGTCCATCAACATCATTCACCATGATCCACTTCTGCATGAAGGCCTCCCCAAGCCATCTCCACGCCTATATATTGGGAGTTTGTGTCTCCCCGTGATTGCGTGTAATTTTCTCTGGGTCCTCCGTTTTTTCTCCTTCACATTTAGAATGAACACGCGTTTAGAGTATTAGGCTGCTATACGTATCCACGTGATGTGGAACTTCCTTTAGCTATGAATTGTGGCAAGGTGGCTGCTGAAAAAAGGGCTATATAGCTCAGTGGGCCTTACCCGGAAAACAAATATATAGTTTAATAATTTAGTTGAATAGGAACAAGATAAATGTCTCATGTTGCTGCAATGTACCGATTCATCCAGCACATGAGCTCATTTCTTTACTCCTTCTCCACCGTGGACATCCTAACAGGCCTGAACATTTGGCAAGGATTATTTGTAAAAAATAAAACACGATTAATTCAGCCCAGTATCTCCCCAGGGTTGGCAAAATGAGCACAAATCTTTGGGAAGGGAAACCGTGGTCAACCTGTAGAGAGAATGGCCCCGTCCATAGGAACGTGGAATTTCCACCACTGGCTCAGCGCCGATCCATTACGAGGTTGGGGAAGGCAGACACGATTCATATTATCTGTAATCCTCCGCCCCCTTCTCCAACCTCTCCTCATCATGAGATATGAACAACACAACGCAAAGGAATCATTTAAATGAAATTCATTTTTTTTATTGTATGCTCATTATGCTGCCCATCTCTCGCAATGGGAGGGGGGGGGGTTCAACTGACCAAAATCTATCATCAATCTTTCATCATCAGACAATGATTCCCTTATACTCTTTGTTTTTTTTCGGTAAAGTTACATAGGTATAAAATAAAATAAATCACGACGTTTCGGGCGCAACACAAGCGTCCATCATCAGGTGGGAAAGCATGGTCTGCTGCTGAGGCAGACTGAGTATTGATTCCTGCAGTCACGAAAGCTTCAAATAAATGATTCCCTCGCTTGTGCTGATATAGTACCAGGATGGCCGAGTGGTTAAGGCGTTGGACTTAAGATCCAATGGACGAATGTCCTCGTGGGTTCGAACCCCACTCCTGGTAGGTGTGTTGAGCTTTTTATTTGTACAAGCAAAAAAACATGAATGGTGGTGAGCACAGGAGAAACCCCCAGAAAGCAATACAGGTCGGACGAAGGTACAGCACTTGGCCGATGCAGATGAATGAGTATGCTTTGGAAACTAATGCTGCTGCCATCTGCTTGGTGTTAAAGCAGCGAATAAAAATGAGCATCATCATAGCCACGCACACAAAGGTCGTGACGGGGCACGATTTGGCACGATAGGACAACAAGCACCGCGATTCCCTTCCCCCCCTTGCACTAAACATGCAGCGCACCCACGTAGTGTCCTGGCGGGGGGATTGCCTGCCACATCGGGTTTGAATCCAAAGGGCCCCTAGAGGGAAAGTCCGACGGTTTCCCGGTGCCAGGAGATTGGCTGATCCTCGCAGGGCAGGTAGAGTACAATACCACTCAAAATTTCCGTTTGTTGCTCTCAAAGTCGTAAATCGCGTGATGTCTTCAAGAACACGATGAACACGAACAATGTGTGAAACAAACACAACAACAACATGCGACCGCTGCATTGGCAGCGGTGCTCAAGTAAAAAAAGATCTCGACGCGTCGGTCAGTAACACTGCCTTCAAATGACAGACTGAATCGGCGACGTTTTGCGGCAACAGCCCTTGCTCGTGCGCTGCGAAGAATGGCTATCGCCCGATACGTCGCCTGTTACAGATATTTTTTTTTACCCATAATAGCGGTTGTTTGGGTTAGATCGCGTAAATATGAAAATTGTGTCGTGAAACCCGCTGCCACCCGACACAGCCGATTAGGAATCTTTGTCACGTAAAACAAAACGTGACAATTCGTTACTGGTACAGCAGACCGGTTTGTTGGCAAATCGCCTGATGAAGCCAGTTGTTGTAATCACCAGCGAATTGTAAATGTTGTGGGTTTGCTATGCAAAGGTCCATCAAGTCGGGGTGTTACTTTCGTCGTAACGAGTGCTGCACTGTGATCGTGCTGGAAATGCCTCCTCTGATTTGCAGGAGAGAGGCACACGTGGAAGTGGTTGCAGCTCGCGCTGATTATTGTATCTAAGGCCAATGTCATGTTGATAGATTACCGCCATGACAATTCATGACAAAATCATCATAATTCCACAATGATTACACTATGTAACACAATTTTTGTTCCTGGGTAGTAAGTGTTATTTCGTAATAGCTTATGTCTAAAAGTGTAGAAAATGTCTATTATTCCCCACAAACTTTGCTTTTGTGACCAGGACAGTGATATTTTGAAATATACCTATTTTCAATGAGAAAACGGGCGAATTTGTGTCTTTTCGTTCACATAAAGTCAGAGTTTACCCTTCCCCCCCACTCTCCCCGACATCGTCAACCAATCGCGGCGTAGCTCGGTTGGGAGGTGAATGGGTGGGCGGAATTCCGGATATGCACGACAGACAGACAGACAAATAATCCCTGGTGGGCAGTGTGGAACCTGTTGTTCCTACCTGTATAACACTCTAGGTAACTAAGACAACAACAACAACTGCCATTCGCCACTAAGTGGCGGTGACATCACCACGACGCTTGTGCCAGGCCATGTGCACCTTGAGGCCACGTGAAGTGTCGAACGCCCGCTGGCAGGAGGTCACGGGGCAGACCCAGATGCCACGGGTCGACTGATTGAGATGACCGAGATGACTGGCTGATGCACCACCTGTGCCCCCTACTGTACCAACTTGCTGTGCTTTAGCCACCCAGCGTTCCGCTCGTTGTTGTGAGCGTCGCTCCTCCGCCCTCCGTTGTTGTTGGAGAGCGACTGCCTCCAACTGCCCAGTAGCGTCCTTCACGAGCCTCCTCCACAGAGGCCGATCTTGACACTGCTGGTACCAGTCATCGGCAAGTCCACTCAGCTCCACGTCCTCCTGTACCACATCACTCCATCTCTTCTCTAGCCCGTGCCGCGCCCGTTTAGCCCCCTCGATCCCGCCGAACCAAAGCTGTTTAGGCATGCGGTGGCTGGGCATGCGGGCTACATGACCCAGCCAACGCAGCTTTGCCTGCCGGAGGAGCTCACCGATGGGATTTTGCCCAGATCTTTCAAGGATTTGTGAGCTCCTCACACAATCCAGCCTGGTTAAACTCAGGATGGATCGTAGGCAGGCCAGCCTAAATGTTTCCAACCGGCGAAGATGCTCCATTAGGGGGGTCCTCGTTTCGCAAGCGTAGAGAAGGGAGGGAATGACTGTGGCCGAGAAGACCTGAAGCTTCGTGCGGAGCGACAGACCAGGTAGCTTCCACACAGCGTTACGCAACCGATGAAAATATAATGCCGCTCGACTGATTTGGAGTGAGACCTCTGCTGTTAAACTGGAGCCGGTCATAAGCACACTGCCCAGGTATGGGAAACTCTCCACTCTCTCCACTACTGCCCCATCACCGATTGGGAATAGTGGGGGTGGAGTGTCCGATGGTACAAAATACCCAGGCAGATGCTTAGATTTGTGGCACGCTCCAGTCTCAGCAGTAGCGTCTCCAACTCCTCTGCTGAATGAGCAGCTATTACCAAATCATCGGCATACATAACGTGGTTGACCAATAGGGAGCCATCCCTTGATCGCACCCGGGCGTCGATCAGCCTCCCATTATATCTGTACCGAATGTAAATTCCCCTGGTACAGCTATTGTAGTCTTCACGAACTACGCGGTCAAATAGATGTTAAATAATGTGGGAGCCAGAGGACATCTCTGTCGCACCCCAAGGTGTACAGGGAAAGGCTCTGACGCCCGGCCACGTAGTTTTACCTGGGCCCGCTCACCTTAATGATCATGAGCAGAGGGTTAGGGACTCCGAAAGCACGAAGAACAACCCAGAGCCCAGGCCTACTGATGGTATCATAGGCCTTGACCAGGTCAATAAAGCAGAGATGTAGGTCTTGTTGGAATTCCCTACATCTCTGCTGTAGCAGACGGACATAAAATATGGCATTTGTGCAGGACCGCCCCTTCCTGAAACCGCATTGGGGCTCTGCAAGCCTCTTCTCAATGTGTCTAGCAAGGCGATGTTGAATAATCCTTGCCAGGACCTGTCCCGGCACACTGAGGAGTGAGATGCCCCGGTAGTTGTTACAGTCTGTGCGGTCCCCCTTCTTAAAGAGGGGGACCACTAGGGCATCCTTCCAATCCTGCGGAACCCGTCCAGTGGTCCAGGCTGTTGTTATGATGTCATATAGGGCAGTCTGTGCACAAACGCCACCCTCCCTCATCATTTCGCTTGGGAGATCATCTCTGCCTGGTGCCTTTCCTGGTCTCAGACTTCCTCAACAGATGGCACCTCAGCCAGCCACTCACAGGGGATGACTTCTTCCAATATTTGAGGCACCGCAGCCACACACACTCACTCTCACACTCTCAGACTCACACACACACATTCACTCTCAGACACACACACACACTCACACTCTCAGACTCAAACACACATACACTCACTCTCACACTCTCCGACTCACACACACACTCTCACACTCTCAGACTCACACACACACTCAGCGCGGCGTTCAGGGGGGGGGGAGAGGGCAGTTGGATGAGTAGGCATGTTTACCCCCCACCCTCCCCGACATCGTCAACCAATCGCGGCGTTGCTCGGTGTTCGGTGGGAGGGGATTGCATGAGTGGGCGTGTTTACACTCCACCTCTACCAATGGCGGCCCCGCTCGGCGTTTGAGGGGGGGAAGTTGGATGATTGGGCGTGTTTACCTTCCCCCCACCCTCCCCGACATCCTCAACCAATCGTGGCCCTGCTCGGCGGTCGGTGGGGGGGGTGCATGGGTGGGCTGCATTCCGATGCACGACAGACAAATAATCCCTGGTGGGCAGTGTGGAACCTGCTGTTCCTTCCTTTATTAATGACGACGTGCACGCCGCAGTCGTCGGTGTTTGGCTCCCGCGGCACAACCGCCCGAACGACACGCAGCGGAGCCCTAAAACTCCCCACCCAGCCCCTCCCCACCCAGCCCCTCCCTCCCCACGCAGCCCCTCCCCACCCTCCCCTCCCCACCCAGCCCTTCCCTCCCCACGCAGCCCCTCCCCACCCTCCCCTCTCCAGCCAGCCCCACCCACCCCTCCCATATTTGGAATGCACGACGGACAGAATAATCCCCCGTGGGCTTGTGTAACCAGAGGTTACTACCAGTATAATTCCATCATAACCCCATCAGTCCATCATGATTATCCACCCTCTTAATGGTAAATGCAGTTCTAGAGTTACCGAGTGGTTAAGGCGTTGGACTCTACATCCACTCCTGGTAGCTGTACTCGAACTTTTATTCGTAAAAAAATCAGATGAATGGTGGTTAGCACAGGGGACAAGCCAAGCAAGCAATACAGGTCAGACGAAGGTGTAGCACTTGGGCTATGCAGATGACGACAATGATTGCAAACACGGTAATATAGCAGGTGCCATCTTCCCAGTGTTAAAGCAGCGAATCAAACTGAGCGTCATCATTTTCCCCCAGAGGTCATGACGGGGATACGCTGTACCACCAAATGCACACTTTCAAATACAGTGTAGGTATATATAAAGCAGACAATTGAGCAACATTTTGCGTAGCGCAAAGGACCAATCAGTTCATGTGCGTCCCACTGGGAATTAGGAAATGTGATGAGCCTTCACCATTAATTTTAGACTTTTGGTTGAATCTTGTAACTTTCTAATATTGGTAAGTGGCACATATACTGTATATAGTATAACGATTTCGTGAAGTTTGAATTGATTCCGCATACACCCCTAATACCCCGAAGTATAAGCACCCTATTGTGCGCTTTTATCCACAGTTAAGAGTTGGCGGCACAGAGAAAGCGAGTACTGTGGTCGTGCGGGAAATGCCTCCTCTGATTTTCAGGAGAGAGGCGCACGTGGAAGTGGTTTCAGCGCGCTGATTATTGTCTCCAAAGACAATGTCACGTTTATAGATTACCGCCACGACGATCCATGATAAAATCATCATAATTCCACAGTGACTATCTCGGTATAGAACCAGGATGGCCGAGTGGTTAAGGCGTTGGACTTAA
>CM025631.2:1964408-2000818 GCA_014621495.2 Entosphenus tridentatus
ATCAAAAGCCAATGAAACTGTGCGTCATGATATTCACCCACACAGGGGTCGTGACTCGGGAACGCCTTTGCAAAAAATGGGAAATGCAATGTTTGGCTCAACGTTGTGCAGCACAATGAACAAATTGGTCAATGTATCTCCCAGTGGGCAACAGGAAACGTGAAGAGCCTTCAGCATTGACTTTGAACTTATGATTGTGTCTTATATCACCTGTCCGGTGGTATGCGGCGCCGTTCTGTTGTTCGTGTCCTGCGTGGTGTGGTTATTCACGGAGCTCCTCACAATGGAAGTGTGCCGTCCTCGCAAGTCGTAAATCGCACGGCGACTTCAAGAACACGATGATCACGAACACTCAGAGAGGGAGAAAACTAAACAACCGCTGCGCAAGTGAGAGGAACGCTCTCGAACTCGACCACAGGGGCTGGAGGGGAGCCGCTGTGGCGAGCTGTCAACTCGTGGCAGGCTTAGTGGGGATGGGGACAGCTTACAGGGAACGGCGGGGACTGTCGAGGCTTAATTATCATTCAGCCGACCGGTTCGTTCGTTTTTTTCAGTCCGCTTGTCCTGGTGAGGGTCGCGGCGGCAGCGTGTTGAGGAGGGCGGTCGAGACCTCCCTTTTCCTGGCGACAGACTCCAGCACTACACTACTATACACTACACTATATACCACTATACACTACTATACACTATTATACACTACTATACACTACTATACACTACACTATACACTACACTATACACTACACTATACACTACATTATTTTCTTCTTTCTTTCTTTTTGTTCGTCCATCAAAGTTGATGATGACTCTGGCACGTTTGTCATTTTGTTGGGTTTTGATGAGTGCGCAGATGGCTGAAGAGGCCAATCCGAGCCCGGAATTCTCTGTGGCGCCCTGGACAGGTCAGGGAGGATGTCGAGCTCTGAGGTGCAGCCTCAAGTCCTTCCTTGGTAGATTTGCGCTGCTGCCTCTTCAAGATGGCACAGGAGCTTCGCCTGCTCTCACAGAGGACTACACCGTCCTGGACTTTTCTTCTCCAGGCAGGTCGGTCCTGTGCTAGGGGTTTCCAGCTTTTCAGGTCGAACCCAAAGCTCTTCAAGGAAGCTTCAGGGGTGTCCTTGTAGCGCTTTTTGGGGCCACTTTGTGCTCGCTTGCCATTCTTCAGCTCGCCAAAGAAGACTTGTTTTGGAAGTCTCGCGTAGGGCATTCTGGTCACGTGGCCAGTCCATCTAAGCTGTTCCTTCGCAAGCAAGGTGTAGATGCTGGGGATATTTGCCTTGCTGAGGACTTCCGTGTCAGGGATTCTGTCTTGCCACTTGATCCTCAGCAGTTTCCTCAGACAGCTCAAGTGGAGATGATTCAATTTCTTGGCATGGCACTGGTAAACTGTCCAGGCTTCGCACCCATACAGAAGAGTTGGTAAGACAACAGCCCGGTAGACCTTCAGTTTTGTCTCCTGCTTGATGCCAGTCCTTTACCATACCGAGTCACGTAGACGTCCAAAGGCTGCACTGGCCTTGACAATCCTGATGTTAACTTCATCATCTATGTGCACAGTGCGAGACAGAGTACTACCAAGGTAAGTAAACTTGTCAACGGCTGAAAGCTTTTGCCCATTCACAAAGATGGTGGGCTCAAATTTCGATTTAAAGCTTTCGTGACTGCAGGAATTCATCTTCTTGGTTCTTTCGGTAAAGTCACGTAGAAGGGAAGTAATAAAATAATAAAAATAATAAAACATAATAAAATAATTCTCACGACGTTTCGGCCACAACGCAAGCAGCCGTCTTCAGGTGAAACCAGGTCTGTCGAGGCCTGTCGTGAGAATTATTTTATTATGTTTTATTATTTTTATTATTTTATTACTTCCCTTCTACGTGACTTTACCGAAAGAACCAAGAAGATGGTGGGCTCAGTGTAGGGTTTTCCAGGAGCAGGTTGGTATAGGACTTCAGTCTTCTTTGTGCTGATTGTTAGGCCGAAGTTGTTGCAAACTGAGGAGAAGTGGTCCATACTGTCCTGTAGATCTTTCTTTGAGCCCGCAGCCAGGGCATAGTCATCAGCAAAGAAAAGTTGTCGAACAGTGACTTCCTCCACTCGAGTTTTGGCTTGCATCCTCCGCAGATTGAATAGCCCACCGTAAAAACGGTAGATGAAGTTAATCCCAGTGTTGTGGTTCTGGAATGAGTCTTGCAGCATGGCAGAAAACACCATGCTGAAGAACGTTGGCACTAAAACGCAGCCTTGCTTCACCCCGTTTGTGATTGGGAACGGATCAGAGAGTTCTTGCTGGTCTCTGACGCTGGCCATCATGCCATCATGGCGATTGCGCACGATGCCAATGAACTTGTCTGGACACCCATACTTGGCCATGATTTTCCATAGGCCCTCCCGGCTGACTGTGTCGAATGCTTTTGTTAGATCAACGAAAGCCATATATAGATCAACAATTTGTGCTTCACATTTCTCCTGTAACTGCCGGGCAGTAAATACCATGTCAGTGGTTCCACGGTCTTTTCTGAAACCACACTGACTCTCAGGTAGCAGACCCTGGTCTAGGTGAACAATTAGGCGGTTCAGAAGGATTCTTGCCAAGATTTTGCCAGCGACTAATAGTATGGAGATGCCTCTATGGTTGTCGCAGTCCTGCCGATTGCCTTTCCTTTTATATAGATTGATTATAGTAGTATCCTTGTACTCCTTGGGAACGGCTTCTAATTTCCACAGAGACTGGAAGAGGTCGGTCAGTTTCTCGACTAAGCGAGGCCCTCCAGCCTTGTAGATTTATGCTGGAATTGCATCGGACCCTGGAGCTCTGCCTGATGAGAGGAGTGTTTTGGCTTTGCTGGTTTCCTCAATGGATGGTAGAACAGCCAGGGACTGGTTTATTTCAACTTGGGGCAGTCTCGCAATTGCCTCCTCATTTATGCATGATGGCCGGTTGAGGACCGCGCTGTAGTGTTCGACCCACCTTGCAAGTATTTTGTCCTTCTCCGTGAGGAGTTTTGTTCCATCTGAATTCAGGAGAGGTGAAGTTCCTGAGTGTTGCGGACCATAGACCTGCTTGAGTGCATCATAGAGGCACTTGGTGTTGTTACTGTCAGCGTAGGATTGAATCTCCTCAGCTTTTGCGCACAGCCAGGCGTCTTGCATGACTCTGAGTCTCTGCTGGACAATCCTGCGAATGTTGAGGAAGGCAGTTTTCTTTAAACTTGAGCTGCTGTCATTCAGATATGCTTTATGCAGGCGGTGTTTTTCGTCAAGGAGTGCTCGGATTTCTGCATCGTTCTCATCAAACCAATCTTGATGTGCACGTAATGGAACACCAAGTGATTCAAGGGCTGTAGAATGCAGCACGGTCTTGAGAGCAGTCCAGTCTGCCTCAGCGTCTGTATGCTCGAAGCTTAGAGACTCCAGGTGATGGTCTAGAGCCTCAACAAAGGCTAGTCTGGTGTGTTCCTGTCGTAGGCGAGTGATGTTAAGACGCTTGACACGTCTTTTTCCTTGTGGGCGTCTGGGAGGGTTAATCCGGATGTTAAGTTTGGAGATGATGAGGCGATGGTCAGTCCAACATTCAGCACCACATATTGCCTTGGTCACCCTGACATCGTGCCGGTCGCTCCTCCTCATGATGACGTAGTCAATCAAGTGCCAGTGGTGTGAACGAGGATGCATCCATGAAGTTTTCTTGCGCTTTGGTAGTTGGAATATCGTGTTGGTGATGCGCAGGTCAAATTCAGAGCATGTTTTCAGCAGTAGAAGACCGTTGCTGTTACATTTTCCAATGCCGTGTGCACCAATGACTCCATTCCATGATTGATGGTCACTTCCAACACTGGCATTGAAAACACCAAGTATCAGGAGTTTGTCCGAGCTGGCTGTGGCAGCAATAATGACTTCCAGGTAATTATTAAACTTGGTTTTGATCTCGTCAGAGTTGGTCATGGTAGGGGCATAGGCACTGATGATGGTGGCCGCCTTTTTACCCAATAGCTGGAGCTGTAAGGTCATTAAACGGTCGTTTATCCCCTTGGGTTGGCTTGCCAGTTGGTTGACCAGGTGTTTTTTTACTGCAAAACCAACACCAGCATCACGTCTCTCCTCCTGGCCTCGTCCGCTCCAGAAGAATGTGTAACCTGCACCCACTTCAGTCACTTGTCCAGTATCGGCCAGTCGGGTCTCACTAAGGGCAGCAACATCCATATTGTATCTGGTCAGCTCTCTGCCCACGAGGGCGGTGCGTCTCTCAGGTCTTTTTGATCCAGATGTGTCCATCAAAGTGCGCACATTCCAGGCGCCAACAGTGAGTGGTATCACTTTGGTCTTTTTCATTTTATTTGTTTTTCTTTTTGTTTTTCGACCGCAAGTATGGGATCCCGCCAGCTGCGGTAGGCTGGCCAGATGTTTTGAAGCAGACAATGTTTAGGGAACCTTTAATAACCCTTTCCTCACTACGGAGGTGAGCAGTGTGATCCTGAATAGGGCTGCTCAGTCACTCAGGGTGCTGCCGGACTTCACTGCTGCTTCGGTCCAGTGAGAGAACGACTGAGCCGCCTGCGTGCAGGTTTGCGGCTACAGCTTCCAGCATATCCGTGCCTGCTGCTTCGTCGCTCACCCATCGCCACAGGACTTGGATAATGACGATGGTAAAAAAGTGCCATGACTTGCGCAGAGAACTTGGATTTAAGTGAGGGTGATTTGCGCAGCGTCAACCTCACTCTCTCGACCAGCCGCATCTGTACCCAGTGGCAAGACGTAGTCAAGACGACTGGAGATGGTCCTGGTTGCAGTGGAAGGTCCAAAGACCCGTTTTGGTGGAATTTCCTCCACCAGGGGTTCCACATGCCCAGGCTCAGACAAGCTGAGTTTTCCTGGTTAGTTAACCGCCGCCTGGGGTTCGGCGTTGGCAGCTGCTGACTGTAGCGACTCACCAGGGATGTTGAGCCTGGTGTGTTGTCAGCTGCTGACTGTAGCGATTCACCAGGGATGTTGAATCTGGTGTGCGCCCTACGGTAGCAGCTAGAGGGCCGGGCCAGATGGAACAAGCCTGAGGCACAACTAGCTGGTCAGACACGACACTACACTATACACTGCTATACACTACACTATACACTACACTATACACTACTATACACTACACTATACACTACACTATACACTACACTATACACAACTATACACTACTATACACTACATTATACACTACACTACATTATACACAACTATACAATACTATACACTACTATACACTACACTATACACAACTATACACTACACTACACTACTATACATTATGCACTACACTATACACTATTATACACTACACTATACACTACACTACTATACACTACTAAACTACACTATACACTACAATACATGACTATACACTACACTACTTGACTACTCTACATTATACACTACTAAACACGACTATACACTACACTATACACGACTATGCACTAGTATACACTGCACTATACACTACTATACACGGACATAGTCCCGCCAGCGTGTCCTGGGCCGGACCCGAGGTATTTGCCGACCCGGTTCGGCTAATATGCGAACTCCGGGTATCTAAAGCCGGGGTTTTACTTTAGTCGTAGCGAGTGCCGTACTCGAGTCGTGCGTAAAATGCCTCCTGATTTCCAAGTGAGGGCAACGTAACCAATATAAATGAGCACCAACACCAAATGCATTTTATAATTCCATCATAACCTCCACCCTCTTGCTAGCAAGTGTGGAACCAGGATGGCCGAGTGGTTAAGGCGTTGGACTTAAGATCCAATGGACGAATGTCCTCGTGGGTTCGAGCCCCACTCCTGGTAGCTATCTTTAGCTGAGGTTTTATTTAACAAAAACATTCAAGGGGAAGCACAGGAGAAACTCCATCAATCAATGCAGGTCGAATCAAGGTGCAGCACTTGGCTCGGTGGGGACGGGGGGACAGCTTCTTAAGGGGTGGCGGAAACTGGAGGCTGTGCGGAATTTGTTTATTATTGAGCCGACCTGTTGCAGCGAAATCCGGCTATCCAGGGTCCAGCAAGCCGGATTTTTTCCGTGAAAGGGCAGTCCATATGCCCTTTGACCCCCGCTTAATTGACCCATAAATTTGTTATTTAATTGCATATCCATTTCTGTTTTAAATCCACCTTGCTTAAAACACATTCCTGCGGAGGGAGCTGGTAGGAACGTTGGGTTCCTTGGTCAATGGCCAGGGTCAACGGTGGCGTGGTGTATTCCGCAAATATGGCCGACTGTTTAGGGTGGGCACAAGCCGGCGTGAGTCGGTTAAACGTTGAGTTTTATAAGGGCATCACGGGGTGACCAGCCCCTCCCCACCCAGCCCCACCCCCTCCCACCCCCCACCCAGCCCCACCCTCTCCACCCAGCCCCACCCTTCCCACCTAGCCCCTCCCCACCTTCCCCTCCCCACCCAGCCCCTCCCCACCCTCCCCACCCAGCCCCTCCCCACCCTCCCCACCCTCCCTTCTCCACCTAGCCCCACCCCTCCCATTTTTGGATGCACGGCGGACGGACGGACACAATAATCCCCTGTGGGCTGGTGTAACTAGGAGGTTCCTACTAATACAAATATTAAGTTTGTCGATAATTAAATGGGGGGGGGGGGGGGGGAAGTCACAATAAATCTGGACCACCCTGCTCAGTCGTGGTAATGAATACGAGTACCATCGTAGTGTGGAAAATCCGTCCGATGATTTTCAAGTAAGGTTAAATTAACGTGGACAAATTACAACAATCATACGTCCATTATACAGCCATTATAATTCCATGATGATGAGCTCCCTCTTGCTGTTAAGTAGAACCAGGATGGCCGAGTGGTTAAGGCGTTGGACTTAAGATCCAATGGACGAATGTCCTCGTGGGTTCGAACCCCACTCCTGGTAGCTGTTTACTTTTTATTCAAGAGGCGAACAAGATAGAAAACACCCAGGAATCAATGCAGGTCAGATTAAATTCAAGAACTTCGACTGTGCAGATGAATGATTACGATTTCAAATACTAATAAGCACCATATTCACCCACATAGAGATCCTGACGAAGCACACTTTGCCTCCAAAATTAAAAATAAAGTGTCTGTATATTTCGTTATGTGAAGCAGACAAATGAGCGATGTCTGGCTCAAAGGTTGCGCAGCGCAATGAACCAAGTGGTTAATGTCCGTCCCGCTTGGCGAGAAAACACGAGTAGAAGAGCCATCACCATTAACTTTGGACTCCTTGCTGTGTCTTAAAACATGTCCTGTCGTATGCAGTACTGTTCTGTTGATTGTGTCCTGTGCGGTGCGGTTATTTTTTAAATCCTTTATATTAAGTTCACTTGCGCGCTTGCTTGCTTGCTTACGACCGTGCAAATCTTTCGGTCGTTTTTTGACCCACTTTCCGTGATCCAATCGAGCTGACATTTTCCACACAGACTCGTTGTGCGTGACAATTTATTTTCGTGAAAATGTTTTTCCCAAATTTTCCACTTTTTAGGAAAAAAAATGTAAATCCTTTATATTAAGTTCACTTGCTTGCTTGCTTGCGCGCTTACGAGCGTGCAAATCTTTCGGTCGTCTTTTAACCCACGTCCCGTGATCCAATCGAGCTGACATTTTGCACACAGACTCGTTGTGCGTGACAATTAATGTTTGTGAAAACATGTTTCCAAAATTTTACACTTTTTAGGAGAAAAATATTATATTTAATTACCAATTGCTTAATGCTGGCATGCAATCATCTGACCCATAGGTGGCAGCCATCTCAAGCCAGAGGACGAGAGGACTCTAGCCGCCACGCATATAAAGGATTTATAGTGAAAAACTTTGTTTTTACGGGTGAATTTTTTACTCGTGCAGGATCCAGCTCGCCGCAGTTTTACTGCGGTGGTGGCTGAGACGAGTGACGCAGTCGCGCGGTAAATGCCGCCTCTGATTTGCAAGAGGCCCACGTGGAAGTGGCGACAGCTCGCGCGAAGTACAGGGTGTTTCATTAAGATTGACCCAATTTCAAAGCAGTATATTTCACGATGGCAACATGTTACAATTACACAAAAAGTTACAAACGGTTTAATGAGTTATCACGTTTTACTAACCATTTTATAAATGCTCTATGTGCCCTCCACCTGCTGTACGGACATCGAGACGATAGTTGATTTCGTCCCAAACGCCTCTCAAAGTGTATTTTTCCACTGAAGTCACCGCTGCCGTGATTCTGTTTTTGAGGTCATCCTCGCTAATGGTGGCACAAAAACACGGTCTTTGACGAAATCCCCACAAGAAACAGTCGCAGGGTGTCTGGGGATCTTGGGGACCAGGTGTGGAGCGCCAAGTCTTGGGGTCCCGTGCGACCTATCCAGCGTTGAGGCAGTGTGTCTTGCGAATGACTGAGGCTAGGGGCTGTTTGTGTGCTGTGCTGGGAGAGGCCTCTAGCGTAATCATTTGAAACTCTATGCCCCGCCCTTTCAAGTGGTAAGAGTTTCATTCATGGATGGTTCGTGGTTGCAGAGATATAGCGATTTAAAATCGGGTCCATATTTTGAAACACCCTGTATTGCTTCGTAGGGCAACGTGAGACGAGATGTTAACTACCTCGCCTGGTATGCAGGAGATCGATCCCGATCCTGACGCCTGCTGTATATTTGGAGTTTGCATGTGTCTCTCTCTCCCCGTGGTCGCGTCGATTTTTCTCTGGGTCCCCCGGGGTTTCCCTCCACTTTTAGAATCAACGCCAAGCGTTTCGAGTTGTTTTGCTCCTATAAATTTGCACATGATAAGCCACTCCTTGGAGCTATCATTTATGGTCAGGTCGCTTATAAAAAAAAAGCCATATAGCTCAGTGGGCCTTGCCTGGCAAAATAAACGTAGTGAACGTAATGTTGATACATAATCACGACCAATCCATTATGAATCCGTTATGATCCCATCATTCCATAATGATTTTCTCCATTGCGCTGATGTGTACCAGGATGGCCGAGTGGTTAAGGCGTTGGACTTAAGATCCAATGGACGAATGTCTTCGTGGGTTCGAACCCCACTCCTGGTAGCTGAAGATTCAATCTTTTATTATTCATAAACACTATGACCGCGTGAGGCGAGCACAGGAGAAACCCCAGGAATCAATACAAGCGCAGCAGATACGTGCGGTTTTTTCTCTCTCTGAGAGGATTAGTTAACATTGTAATGCAAGCATGCAACTTTATCGAGATCATCACGATCGCGTATGATAATCGATTCCATTGGAAAAAAAAGTCTTCTCGTGGATTCCTAACTGACTGGCGTCCCCGAGCGTTAATCCTGGTTGGTGCGTGCTAACGTAAAGTCCCCCCCCCCTTCCTCCACTCTCCCTCCACCTGGTCGCGTGGGAGAGGGATGAGTTTACGACTATAAGTAAGTTTAGGTTTATTCGTTTTGAAAAATAATGAATCGGTTTTTACTCTTTCTGGCAATAAAACAGAATTGTGTTCAAATGTTCAAACGCCAAAGAGATTCCCTTTTGCAAGGCATCATTGGTCTGCATTAACCACAAATACTCGTGGCAAACCATACAAACAACCACGCTCTGATAACTAATGAATATATGGCATTGACTTCGAAACTGCTTGGCCTCTACCAGAGACAGCTTTCTCTATGGCCTCGTCTCAACAGTGTCAGGCCAGAGGACGCCAAAAGGCGAACGGCACGACACATGCATGGATACCGGCAAAAATGACCCATCGATGCGTCCTCGTCGTGTGACGCGGGTGGTGCCGTTGAGACGCTCTCCCGGCTATTTCACACGGGAGATCCGTGGAGCGTGCGTGAGAACAGCAGCAACGAAAACCATCAGAACTGCAGAGAACGAGTTACGGGCCCTTTGAGGAATATTTAACAACAAACGAGGCGCGAATTAAAGAAAACAAACAGTGGAAACAATGTAGGCGCAAGAGGCGCCAGATATATTGCGGAGATAGGGGCCATCCACTTAGTACGTACGCATGGAGGGGGGAGGGGGGTAACCCAAATGCGTACGCTTGCGTATGGGGGATCTACTGGCAATATTACGTTCGCATAGGAAATTGGGGGGGGGGGTGAAGCCTCGATAATAATTTGTTTACATTCAAATGAGTTAGTCCGGTGATGGACTATCTGTTTGCTTAAACACGTTAATATTATTAATCCCTGATCGTTTCTGCGTGGATTAAATATCGGACGTTCTATAGGGGTGCGTCAGGCGTACGTACGCAGGTGGGGGGGGGGGGTTAAAAGTCCGCGTGCGTACAGGGAGGGGTCGAGTTTTTACAGATTTTTGCGTATTGCGTACCTGCTCAATGGATGGCTCCATAGCGGGAGAGGTGACGAAGGGAGATGTAGGAGGCAGGTGGGGGAGGGATATACAGCAGGAAGGACGAGACGGCAGACCTGTCAACCCCTTATCAGTGCCTACCTTGTTCCAGACCAATTCAGACATTGTTGGTCACCACGTGCCCCATATACATCTCAACGTTCATGCCACAAAGTGTCATCACGAGGGAGAAACACAAACGAGTAGGCAAACAAAAACGCCGTATGGACCTGAAAACTCGATTTCCCCACACAAGAATACGGGGTAAACCGCGTGGGTTGACGGCCATGAGACGGAGAGCAACGGAGAGGGGAGGAGTGACAAGAGAATGAAAGGAGAGTCGGACTGAGAAGAAAGAGCGAGAGCAAAACGGAAAGAGGAGAGCGAAGGAAAGCAGCAAAGCAGTTGGGAGGGTGCATGATATTGATGCAAGATGGATTGAGATGGGAGAGGTAGGAATAAGGAGGGAGGGAGGTAAGAGAGAGAGACCACACACACACACGCACCCACGCAGAGAGGGGGGGGGGGGGGGAGTGGTTGAGATGCAGTGGAGGGAGGAAGATAAATTCAGAGGGAGAGGCAAAAGAGGGGACAGAGAGCAACAGAGACACAGAGACGAAGTGAGAAGATGGAGATAGATTGGACGACGCAATGCGCAGCTCATTTAATTGTTACTTTACCGACACGATTCTGGCATGAAATATAAAATGTCGAATGTGATCATTTGGCAGCATCGATGCACTTGCCCACAGTGTGGCTGTGTGCAAGTGTTCATATTCTTAGTTCTTTCGGTAAAGTCACGTAGGTAAAAAATGAAATTAATAAAAATAAAACAATAAAAAATCACGACGTTTCGGAGGCAACACAAGTCTCCGTCATCAGGTGGGACCGTCACAGCCAGATTAGCTGCATAAAGCTGATCTTGATGCAGCTAATCTGCATCAAGATCAGAATATGAATCCTTGCAGTCACGAAAGCTTCAAATCTGTGTGCAAGTGCTCCGCGTGCAGGGTTCGCCGTGACCGGCCACCGGGCTCCAGGCAGCAGCAGGGCCGGTCACGGAGTCTCCCGCAGCGCCAAATAACATTGCCCGTTGACTTGCACATGCGCTTGCCATACAATGCACAGCGGTGGGGAGCGGTCGTGTAACGATTAGCGCGCTGTGCTACGAACCCGGCAACCCAAGTTCGATTCCCGCTCACGGCAAACATAGGTGACGAATATCTGAACCGGTTCTGCGCCTCCCCTAGGTCGAATCAGCCTCAAATGAGTACTTGGTACGGTGTGGATATATCGCTACTGGGGAGACAAAGGCGGCCGGACGTGGTGGGAGTGCTGGCCACCCACCGCCTCGTGTGTCGTTTCGGCCTTCATAGGTGCTCGCCAACAGCACTTGCCTCAACAGTCTGTTGAGGCTATATGGGGGATATTTATCTTTGGGGTTGCCACCTCAGCAGAAAAAACTGAGACGTATCATGCGGGAAAAGAATATCTCCCAATACCGGAAGAGAGAAGAACTGCATGTAAATGAATTGTCTTTAGTGGTGTATTGTCACGCAACTGACAAAAAATTTACTTTTGTATGGAAGCCTTGTACCAGTGTCGTGTTGAATTTTAATAGACTGCCCAGTTCTGTTCGATCTCGGCAGACCGGGAAACGTCCCGGTTTGGTCTGTGGAAAAGGTAGTGACGGACTGGAGCTCATTGGCCCCTTGTGGCTGGTCCAAAAAAAACAAATGATGAATAATCTTTGGGGCTTCCGCCAACTGAGAAAGTAAATGAGTAATTAAGCGTACACATGAGAAGTAATACAATGTTTATATATTTGTTTTATTATAGAAATGTTACCCTGATCGCATTTGCCATTTCCCAACAAAGACCGGCCCACCGAGTGGCCCACCCGGCATTTGGACTGTGGACTGCTGCCCTCTGGCCAATGAGCGCCTCCTCTGAAAAGTCCACTGGGATTCATTGTCTCTTTTGGGAGGAAGACGTGGCCACGTGCCCTGTACGTGCAATGCATTCTTCATGAGATCACGTTTGGAATAGCATACCTTGTGCCAGTGTTGGGTTCAGGGAGGGCAGGGGGGGCAATGACTTTCATAGAGACCCTGATAATTGATGTTTTATTGATATTTAGCAGAGACAATGCATCGCATGACATCCTTTATTTATGTACGGCCCTGTTTTCAAAAGCTTGAAATCACGAGTTTCTAGATCTGCCTCTGTCTTGTGGATGGCCGATAACACACACACACAAAGTATAAACACATATGCAGTACAACACCAACAGCAAACCAAGTTATACACCAGTCTCACATACTGTGCACTCTGATAATCGAGAGCCTTCATAAAGTTATCCTACATCAGGCGAGAAGGTCCCTCTGTCCTTCTGGAAACTATCCCAAGCATAGCGGCCGGAGCAGCTGCTGTTCCAGCACTGCGGATTTGCAGGCTTTCCCAAGGGGCGGAAGTATGCGGCAGATTCCATTTCTGTAGAATTATATTCTCCAACCCGTCGTGACCGTGAACAATTGTTGGGGATTACGACGCACAACGATTTCGGTGATGGGCGGAGTGGTGGCGCAGTGGTTGGGTCACTGCTCGGTGTCGCGTCACGAGTTCTGCGCGCGATTCACCAAGTTCTTTCCCCGTGGAGGACGGATCACTGGCTCAATGTAACACGTAAATTAAATTTAGATTATTATACAGTGTTCATACATTTGCGTCTTCTTTTACTACTCTATACATTGCCGACAATGCGATGAGCAATATAAACGCAGTGCAGCGTCCGCTACGCGGTGAACAGGGAGCGTGCTGTGGGGCAGTGGTTCGTACACTCGGATAAAAATCCACAATTCGCCGGGTTCGATCTCCCCGGCGTGGCGAGTTGGAACGATGGTGCGAGTTTCTTAAACATCCCCTCTCACTGCTGTCCACCCAGAAGTATACAGGCGCACCTCTTATAGCGCTCGCTGCCTCTTAAAGCGCTGTTTCGTTATAACGCTCTTTGTCCTGAAGGAAAATTCTTGCGCGGGTCAGCCCCCATGTATGGAAGAAAGTCGGCGTGGCGTTGCCCGTAGGGTCGTGTGTTTGTACGTACTGCGTGTGTGAGTTGAACTTCTTTCGCACCGTACGTAGCCAACCGTGCTCATCGGAGGTGGTCTTGTAGAACTTGAGTCGAGGTGTCTATTGTGTCAAGTCTGCTCACAGTCGATCCGACAGCCACGTAGATTATCGATTCATCGATGGTTAATCAGTGCATCGATTCATTGGCGATCCATTGATCGAGTAATCCCATTGTTTAGTGCTGTACAGCTTCTTGCGGATCGTGTGTTTACGGCAGACGGCGGTTAATCCTAGGCAAGTTCTGACCGAATGCACTGGTGAGTAGATAACTTATTGTATTTTTTATGTCATCATAACAAAAATCACAAGATGCTTTTACAGAAATATTATGTGTACAGTATAATTATTCAGAATATTAACCGATATCCCAATGAAGCCCTCAGATATCGCTCATTGGTAAAAAAAAAACAAGTCGGGAACGCATCTCCATTAGAATCACGTTATAATTACCTCCTATAGCGCTGTTTTGTATAGCGCTCAGTTTTACCAATAACGGCATCCTGAGCGCTATAGGAGGTATACCTGTCTATGGGTACATGATAGTCGGTCGTGGGGTAAAGCGTGCGTATATCCCACCTCTTCCAAGACGTCTGGCCCGCATTAAGGAGTTGGTTAAATACCTTCTAGAAAAAGGAGGCTCTGTGAGCCCCTTCGAGTGAGTAAGCAATTGCAGGGCTGACGGCTGCTTCCGTAACCCGGGGGTTTCCATCCTTCATCACGTGGTGCCCTCTGTACCGTTACCCCAGGGCCAATCCACCCAGAGCTGCGTGTCGCAGCCTCCTAGCTGCAGAAGATGAAGATGCTTTTCTGGCGGCTGGCAGATTTGGCATCAATTGTCCGGCAGTACCGTTAAACTAAACTATATTTTATATTACTCGGTAAGGTCCATTTGAGCTATGTAGCTCTTTTTTTCAGAAGCGACCTGGCTATCAGAAATAACTCAAAACGCGTGATGTTGATTCTAAATGTGGAGGAAAAACACGTGGAACCCGGAGGAACACCCACGTGATCACGAGGAGAGAGAATGACCTGAAAACTCCAAATACACAGGCGTGGAAATGGCTTGGGTAGGCCTTCATCCACAAGTGGATTGGTCATGGTTAATGATGATGATGAGGATGGACCTTGTTTTGGTGGAAATTTTAAGCAGCCAAATAACTCGAAACGCGCGATGTTGATTCTAAATCTTGACTTAAATCTTTCGTGACTGCAAGAATTCATATTCTTTGGGTCTTTCGGTAAAGTCATATAGATAGAAAAATTAATAAAAACATCACGTTTCGATCACAACACAAGCAATCGTCATCAGATGCTTGTGTTGCGATCGAAACGTCGTGATATTTTTTTTCTATCTACGTGGCTTTACGGAAAGACCCAAAGAATATGATTCTAAATCTGTCCAAGGTGCAACAGGTGGTTCACTTACCCCCCTCAGCAGCCACGCCGCCGGGTCCGCCCGTGTAATTTGTCACGGATTCCAATAACAACGCACAAAAGAAAATTGCGATCAGACTGTCAGGCTAAGCATAATTGCATGCTGCTGTAATTGTGACGGAACTCCCCCAACCCACCCGCCCACAGCTCTGCTTCACAGTGCCCATGAGCAGCAGCAGCAGTGACACGTGGGGAGAAGACCCTGCGGGTCTGAGCGCAAAGCGGCGAGTGGGGGTGGCAGCGCTGCGCTGTGAACCCGGCAACCCGAGTTCGATTCCCGCCCACGGCCACCGACTCGTCCGCTGACGATTATATCTGAACCGGTTCCTGGGCCCCCTCTAGGTCGACTCGGCCTCGAATGAATACCTGGTTGTGGCGCTTCGTAAACAATCGCCACTGGGGAGATACAAAGGCGGCCTGTGCGTGGTGCTGGTCACCCACCCCCCTTTTCGTGTGCCGTTGCCGGCCTTTATAGGTGCTCGCTAACAGCACTTGCCCCTACAGTCTGTGTAAGGCTACACGGGGGATCTTTGTCTGTGTCTCGCTAATAGCACTTGCCCTAAGTCTGTTGAAGGCTATGCGTGGGATCTTTGTATTTGTCTCGCTAAGTCTTTTGTAAGGCTATACGGGGGATCTTTGTCTTTCACTAACAATACTTGCCCTAAGTATGTTGAAGGCTACACGGGGGACCTTTGTCTTTGTGCCTCTCACAGGGAGCGTGGCCACCCCTTTTGCTCGCCCCCCTCTCGCCATCCGCGTGGGCCCCCCCCCCCCCCGAGTTAAGACACTTAGCCCCCCTCCCACCCACCCCATCGTGTAAACTGCCGCTCCGGGCGATCGAACGAGCGACTCTTGCGGTGTTGGCATCAATCTTCTCCCACCCCTCTCCGTTGTTGCGACGACCCTTTAGAGACAGACAGAGCCCACAGGGCAGGAAGCGCTCGTGCCGCCGACTGTAACGGAGCAGACGATTTCGCTTCGCCTTACAAGTGACCATCAGCAGCAGTGAGTAGTTCAGTAGGGATGGTGGTGGTGGTGGTGGTGTGGTGGCGGTCCAACACGCAGATGGGCAAAAGTTGGAAAACAGCTCGCTCGGTTCGTCGTGTCGCCCGCCTCTGCTGTTGCCGCTGAACGCAAGCAGCTGTCAAGGGGCTCTTATAAACATCGCGTGACACGGCGTGCATGGCAGTTCGAGCGGTCGCGGGCTCCGCTGCGAGCCGAGATTCCTCCCCGCCTGTGACGGTACGTCCAATTCCCGGCGCACGATCCGCGGACAACCCCTTCGGCGTGAACGTCTCGTTCGGTGTCTCGCCTTTGTGTGTCTCGTTGCCCTCGTCACGGTTGATGTGGTCGTCGTGAGGAGGAGGTGCGCGTCTGTGTGTGAGCGAGTGTGTGTGAGTGCGTGCGTGAGAGAAAGGAGGGAGCGGTGGTGCAGCGGTCAGCACTATACGCTGACCGCTACGAATCCAGCGAGCCGAGTTCGATTCCCGCTCACTGGCCAACACCAGTGTCGATTATCCGAACTGGTCATGGGTCTCCTCCGCTAGGGTCGACTCAGCCTCAAATTAGTACCTGGTGCGGTGATGTAAACATCGCCACTGGGGAGACAAAGGCGGTCGGGCGTGGTGTTGGCACCCACCGCCTCGTGTGCCGTGCCGGCCTTCATAGGTGCTCGCTAACAGCACTTGCCCCAACAGTCTGTTAAGGCTATACGGGGGATCTGTGTCTTTGTGTGAGAGAGAGAGAAAACGGCTCCGTCGTGTTCCCTCGGTTATTCTTTTGTCTGCAGGGTTCATGCACGACAGTTGTTGTTTACGATATTTCTAACACCCCCCACCCCTTCCAAAGGAGCACACTACTATTTAACTCGAATTCACAACAATTTGGCACTCGCTCACTGTGTGTGAATGGCAAAGATCACAATGCAAAGTCGCTGTGACGCTTGCGACTTGAAGGATGAAACAAGAAGGGACGCGACACACACACACAGAGACACCAGGCCTCTGTGTTTACTCTGGCTCGTGCGTCTCGATGCTGCCAGCGAGTTTTTTCTTTCCTTCGCGTCGGTTACGCAAGGCATGGAGTCTGGCTGGCTGCTGCTGCTCCTTCCTCTGGGCCTTTGTTCCACGGATCCACCCAGCCGCTCCTCCTCCGCCTGCCTGAGCACCTTCATGCTGCCCGGACCCAACGGTAACCGTAACCACCGCCACCACCCAGGACCACGGCGAGCTCACTCTGCGACGCCTACGGCTGGGTCGATGGCAACTTAAAGGACTCCCCGTGCCCCCCCCCCCACCGCCCCAAAGTTTGAAAGCGACGCGAAAGGCTTCGGGTTTTGGGGCCACGGTTCTTTCTGTCTCCTCGGTCGAGCGCTTATTGAGTCGGCGACCGTCTTTGTGGTGTTTTTTTTTCAACTCTGTGACTTTCAAATGAGTCGCTCACTTAGACCGAATTCTCTACGACGACATCCTCACACCCACTGCCCCCCCCCCATCCACCTCCCCCCCGGCGGGGTTCCCCAGCAATTGGGGCCCCCCCCCCCCCCCCCCATTCGGTCGGTGCCCTCCCACGCTCCACCCCCCCCACCTCCTTCAGGAGGGGCGCCTGAGCCAACCGACCCCACCCCGCCACTCCCCAGCCCCTGGCGCGGCTGGGCCGCTCACACCGCCACGGGGAGACCCGCTCCGTGTCCCTTAACACTTGTGAGAATCGCCCATCCTACGGTGACTCTGAATCCCGTGGGAGGCGCTGAGCACGCTGTGGAGTGCGTGGGGAGCGGCAGCGGAGCGCTCGCGAACACCCCGATTCCCGCTCGCTGTGAATGACGGTGGCGACAATCTGAACCGCTCTTGGGCCTCCCCCAGGACGACTCGGCCTCAAATGAGTACCCGGTGCGGTGTGTAAACATCGCCACTGGGGAGACAAAGGCGGCCGGGCGTGGTGCCTGCCACCCATCCTCTCGTGCTCCGTGCTGGCCTTCATAGGTGCTACTCGCTAACAGCACTTGCCCCAACAGTCTGTTCAGGCTATTATGGGGGGGGGGCGATCTTTGGTAATCGAAAAATTATTTTGCATGGCACATTATACAGTGTTCACGTGAAGCCCCCCACCCCCCGCAGTGATCAGCGTGCGACCGGCGACTGTCGTCTGTGTTTTGTTTGCAGGAGACCAAGGGGGAAAAGGAGATAAGGGAGAGCAGGGGCTGGATGGGGAGCATGGAGCTGTGGGAGAGAGAGGTAACAGAGGGCCCCAAACTAAAAACCCTGAACCACGGTGGCGGCTCCGTGGCTCAGAGGTCACAGCGCTGAGCTGCCACTGACGAGATCCTGGGTTAGAATCCAGTTGCATGAATGTGCAGTCGGCTCTCGATTATACGCGTGCGGTTTATCCGATTTGCGGATTAACCGCGCACCTGCGATTTTAATGAAAATTAACATCTCGTGGATTTTCCCCAAAGCACAAATCAATAATCTGACAACAGTTATACAACATTATGTCTGGAAATATGTATTACAAGTCACGTGCTTAAAACGAACAAATATGTGCTCCAATGAATCCAAAATCCACGTGATCGCCTCTACACTACAGTAGTTGCAACAGTGGATGGATTTTCATTGATGTAAATTTGCGTGGCTCTGCTGCTGTCCACTTAGTGGGCAGTCTTCTGCGCGGAAGCAGGAAAGTGTCATCAATGAGCATGCGCGTCTATCGGTCGATCGTTAATATTCGTACTACATCGAAATTTTAGTTTTGTTGTGGCTTGGCTCTTCAATACACCAGTGTGCTGTACTAGTAACGAATTGGCCACGTTCTGTTTATGTGACAAACCTGACTAATTGGCTGTGTTGGGTCGTGGCGGGTTTAACGACACATTTATATATTTACGCGATCTAACCCCAAAAACCTGCATCATGGATGATATTGGTCGCAAAAGCCTACTACGTGTTAAACTGACGTCGCATGAAGTTTGATTGTCCGCTTAATTTTGGCTCAACTTCATTTGGTTAAATTATATGCCGCACCACGTGACTGCCATGTGGCAACTACAGCTCTCATATGCAGAGCAGGTGGACAATGGCTTCTGTCTGCTGTGAGGGCTCTCAGGGGTAGCTCTGTGACGTCCGCTTCCTCGGACCATTCTCTTATTCTCTAACAGCGGGATGTGCTGCTCTGTGAGAGATCTGAATGGATTATTTATTTGTCTCATGACAAGATGCTCCTCGCCAAAGCAGGATAAAATTGGGGGATGGCGTGGGGGAGTACATTTTGTTTTTAATCTAACAAACCTTGAATCATATTAAATGGAGTTATGCGAATGCGTTAATCTTTGCATCTCTGGAATGTTTATTTATAGTTGTATTTTATAATCGCGAAGTGTTGAACGCCGATCAAAGATCACGGTGGGCAGAAAAAAGAAACACGCCTTGAGTTCTGAAAATAATTGTGATAACGCGTTTGCAGGTTTTTCAGGTGAAAAGGGTTCCAAAGGAATCATGGGACCGTACGGAAAAATCGGCGCAGTCGGAGAAAAAGGTGAAACTCCTCCTTTCTATTGGAGGCTTTCCCCGCCACGTGAATTATCTCCATTAAGTTGTATGAATAATTATCTCCATCAAGTTGTAATTAATGATCTCCATCAAGTTCGAATGAATTATCTCCATCAAGTGGTATGAATTGTCTCCATGAAGTTGTAATGAATTAACTCCATCAAGTTGGAATTAATTATCACCATCGGTAAAGTCACGTAGATAGAAAACATAATAACAATAATAAACTAATAAGCTGTGCAGTCGACTGTCATATAGTTGAACACAATCCCGTTGGCACATGTCGGAAGAAATCAATTCTGGACTCCCGAATAGAGATGACAATGTCCGGATTGTCCAGGTCACATCCTGGGACAGGTGGCAACCCTCTATGTAACACGTGTTGTATGTGTTACATCGTGTGTACTATCGGTACGTCCTGAACACACGATCTCGATTCACCGAAGACTCCCTTATACAGTATACAAAGGAACAACAGTTTCAAAATTAAATGCACCAATGCACAAGCCGAGTCAGTTTTTAGCTAAAGCAGGGTTGGTAAACCTGCGGCTCCGGAGCCGCCGCATGCGGTGGCTCTTGAAGGGCTGCAGTGGTAGCCTCATGAAATTCTAAACAAAAATCTCCTCTTGTTATTTTGATTGCCGACCCTTGACCATGGGAGTCCAATTTAGCATGGGAGTCCAGTTCACCATGGGAGTCCAGTTTTTTCCATGGGAGTCCAGTTCACCATGGGAGTCCAGTTTTTTCCATGGGATTCCAGTTTACCATGGGAGTCCAGTTTACCATGGGAGTCCAGTTTACCGTGGGATTCCAGTTTACCATGGGAGTCCAGTTTACCATGGGAGTCCAGTTTACCGTGGGATTCCAGTTTACCATGGGAGTCCAGTTCACCATGGAAGTCCAGGTTACCATGGGAGTCCAGTTTACCGTGGGAGTTCAGTTCACCATGGGAGTCCAGTTCATTGGAGTTCAGTTTACCGTGGGAGTCCAGTTCACCATGGGCAGTTGTTGGCAACCTGCGGCTCCGTGGCACCACTGAGATCCTTGTGGACTGCTTCCCCGTGACGTTATTCACGCGCATTGCGGCTCTCGAAATATTGAGGTTTATTTTTTTTTAATGTCTCTTCTTGTTATTTTGGTTTGGCGAGCCCCCTGTCGCTAAATGCACGGCGTTGATCGGAGATGAAGAGCCCCGTGAGCTCCGTGGCCCTGCCTGCCACGAGGTGGCGCCACAAGGCTGGGGCCGCTGTGCGCACCCACAGGCTGCAGACGAGGACGAGGAGAGGTCACGCAGAGGTCAAAGCGTCTCCCAGCCAATACGCAGTTTGCAATGTCTGCATGTGTTGGACTTCTTTAGCACCATACGTTAATCGGAGGTGCGGGAGAAGGACAACAAACGGAACGCAAGGAGCATTTCTGTTCAAATGAGTTTGTCAATGTCGGTGCTTTAAAAATGGATAGCTCCCAGTGGCTTTCTAATATCGGAAGAGCGTTCCAGACGGCCGCAGAAGCGCATCTGAAAGTGCGCGACGAGATCAGCGAGACGAGATCAGCGAGTTATTGTTGTTGATTTGTGGCAAGCGCTTTGTGTGTCGTGAGTGCGACATTAATATGTATTCTTTCAGCAACTGGAAGTCGATGCAGCCCGGCAAGCACTGTGGGGAGTCCAATAGTGTAGTGGTTAGCGCCATGCACTAGGAACCCGGCCACCCGAGTTCGATTTCCGCTCACTGGCCCTGAACCGGTCCTGGACTTTCCCGAGGTCGACTCAGCCTCAAATGAGTACCCGGTGCGGTGTGTAAACGTCGCCACTAGGGAGACGAAGGCGACAGGGCGTGGTGCTGCTGGCCACCGACCTTGTCGTGTGCCGTGCTGGCCTTCATAGGTGCTACTCGCTGACAGCACTTGCCCCGACAGTCTGTTAAGGCTACACTGTGGAACTTTGTCTTTGTCAGGCGTCAAAGGAGAGCTGGGTGGCGAGGGACCAATCGGGCCAGTAGGCGACCCAGGTGAGAGAGAAGCACACTCTGACACCAAGCGACGTGCGCCGCCACAACGGGAGCTTCTTTCTTCCAGCAGATATCAGAATCTGTATTTACACTGGAGGAATCCGAAGAGCTATGAAGCTCTTTTCCACAGATGTACAGTTGGGGCACGGGGTCAGAAAGTTACAACAACAAACAGTGCGATACACACGACAGGAGTGCAAAATGATAGGAAAGGTAAACAAGTAATAATGATGATGAAATATATTTTTTGTTTCACCAGGTAATGCCCACTGAGCTAGTAACTTCTTTTCCAGTCGTGACCCGGCCACAAATAATAGCTCAACAAAGTGGCTTATCATGTGGAAATCTATAGCAGCCAAATACCCCAAATAATCTGAACTCATGAAATGACCAGCCAGGTGGCTCAGCCGGTGTGAGTTCACATCCCCGTGAGGGGGGTTGACTCAGCCCAGGTGTCAGGAACCTTGTGGCGCTGGAGACACGTGCGGCTCTTTAAGGAACGGCTTCGTGACGTCATTTACTCAGGGCCCACTGTGTCCTATTCACCACAAGCATTGGCGGCTCTTGGAAATATTGAGTTTTTTTATATACCGAATTCAATAAAAAAGGCTCTTCTTGTTATTTTTGCTTGCCGACCCCCGACTCAGCTCAAAAACTACTGGCCACCTTTGAACAAGAGCTTTATAGCTCGTATGATACTGGTAGGAACCTCCTGGTTACACCAGCCCACAGGGGATTATTGTGTCCGTCCGTCCGTCGTGCAGGGAGGGGCTGGGTGGGGAGGGAGGGGCTGGGTGGGGAGGCGAGGGTGGGGAGGGGTGTGTTGGGAGGGTGGGGCTGGGTGGGGAGGGGCTGGCTGGGGGGTGGGAGGGGTGGGGCTGTGTGAAGAGGGGCTGGTCACCCCGTGGTGCCCTTATAAAACTCAACGTTTAACCTACTCACGCCGGCTTGTGCCCGCCCTCACAGTCGGCCATATTTGCGGAATACACCACGCCGCCGTTGACCCTGGCCATTGACCGAGCAACCCAACGTTCCTACCAGCTCCCTCCGCAGGAATGTGTTTCCTCCAGTATAAATACATATTCAAGTTCTGATCCCTCTGGTGTCAATAATATGAGAACCAGTTTGAGGAAAAGTCACGAGAGTGGTTTTCCCAAAAGAGAGGCTCCTGCCATGAGAATGTGGAATTCTAACTGCTGACTCGGTGGTGTAAACAGGAGACGAGCACTCGCAACTGATGTGAGCTGCAGCCGGGAATCAAACCCAGGTGTCCGTTGTTCATAGTGCGTGCAGTGCACCAGCCACTGCACCAGTGTTCCACACTGGTTTGTGTAACCAGTCATTAAAGCAGCGCTAAGCCTATTGCACAACTGTGATGGTCAGAGTAGTGTGCTCTGTGCCCAAGGTTACTCAATGAATGAGGTGAATGCATTTGTCGTTGCAGGCTCCCACTGCGAATGTGGCCACCTGCGTAGGACTGTGGGAGAGCTGGACATCGTCATCTCACAGCTGAAAAACGAGGTTCAGCTGATGAAGAATGGTGAGGTGGCAGACCGCGCGGTCCGTGTTCCATTACACGTGGGTGTCCGTGCTGCGAGCGGTTGTCTCGTGGGTGAGGAGCGGTGGTGTAGTGGTGAGCGTGCAGCGCTACAAGCCCCGGCCACCCAAGATTGACTCCCGCTCACAGCCAACATATCGGTGACAAATATCTGAACTTGTCCTGGGCCCCCTCTAGTTAACATCTCGCCACGATGGCGAGTTGGTAACTACCTCTCCTGGTATTCAGGAGGTCTTGGGTTCGATCCCGATCTTGACCCCAACGCCTGTATATTTGGAGTTTGTATTTTCTCCCCGTGGTCGCGTGGATTTTTCTCCGGGTCCTTTTTTCCCCTCCACATTTAGAAACATGATTTGAGAGTATTTGGCTGCCATAAACTTTCACACGATAAGCCGCTTTTGTTGAGTTATCATTTGTGGCTGGGTCGCTTCTGAAAAAGAGCTATGTAGCTCAGTGGGCCTTACCTGGAAAAATTACAAGCCAGCGAAAAAATAATAAGTTGAGTTTTAGTTTATAGTTGAGTTTTAGTTTATAGTTCGGTTTCTTGCAGGGAACCCACAGTTTCCCCGTGGTCCTCCAACCCCGGGGGCTGGGTGTGCGTGATGCGCATCCTCACCTTCCCCCATGAGGGTGGAGAGTGCCCACGTCTCCAAATCTGCCAACACTCTTGCACACGTGCAGCCGTTTTCTCAATCCACCGCCAGATGACAGCCTCCCCACGGCGCACGTGGGGTTTGTTGGGGGTTCATTTACCATGATTCACCGCGGCAGTGAGCACGGATTGCCAAAGGGGGTGGCGAGGACCGGTTTCGGATATCGCTCACCACGATGGGAATTGTACTCGGTTCAGCGGGTTCATCTCGCAGCGCAATAATCGCTGTGCCAGCGCACAGTGAAATCAGTCGGGTGGAAGATAAAAATTTTTTAAAGCGTTATTTATTTTGCCATGGGAGTCTGCAATAATGTGTACTCCGAGCAAAATCATTTCCCCACTGGTTGGGCAGTGAACGAGTAGCTGCAATGGAGTAAAATGTTATTAGTTTTTTCAAAATCACCGAGGCTGGCTCTGGGTATTCAGTGGAGATCAACTCGACAGCACTCACAACTTTTTTTAAAATTACTTGCACTGTTGATGTTTTTGCAAGTGACGTGTTATTTGAGCTCTTGTGTGGAGAGCAGTGCCAGTTGGAGGGAGGTGGCACAGTGGTCAGGGCATTGCACTGCACACCTGGCTACACGAGTTAGATTTCTGGCCACGGGAAACATCAGATGACAATTTATATCTGCACTGCTGCTGGTCCTGCCCAGCCTTAAGTGAGTTGCTGGCGCGGTGTGTAACTGGCCATAGTGTTACCCACGTCACCCGCATGCTCACGCGCCGTGCCCACCTTCACAGGAGCCCGCTATCCGCGCTCGCCCCACCAGCCTGTGGAGGCTACACGGGAAGCTCTTCGCCTTTGCGTTTTTACAGCAGGAGTGCAGAGGCCATGGTCCAGAACAACCACTGCTCACTTTCATAATTCACTGGCAAGCATTTCCCTGGCAGCGTCAGGCTTCGTTGAGCTATCATTTGTGATTGCCTCTCAGCGGCTTTTGGCTAGCCATCGAAAAAAGATGGCTGCTGCATCGCGCGCTTTCAGACGCGTTTTTGCGGCCGTCTGGAATGCTCTTCTGATATTCGGAAGCAACTAGAGCTATGCACTTTTAAAACTAGATTGAAAACTCATTTCTCTAGAACTGCTTTTTGTGTTTAGCATGTTGTCCTTCCCCCGCCACTTCGATTAGCGCGGCCGGCTACGTACGTACGGTGCGAAAAAGAAGTTCAACGTGCGGTACGTAGGCACGCATAACGCACGCACGCACGCCCGTGAACGTGATTTAACAAAACAAAAAACCCGCGTTGCACACAGTGGTGGGCGTCTCCGAGCTGGGCCAGAAGAGTTACATCGTCGTCAAGGAGGGCAAGAGCCACGCGGACGCGGCAAGCGACTGCCAGCACCGTGGCGGCACGCTGGCCATGCCCAAGGACAAGGCCACCAACGACATGCTCGCCTCCTTCCTCTCCCACCGCGGCGTCGGCGCGGCGTACATCGGCGTGCGCGACCGGCGGGACGCGGCGGACGCGGGCGAGGGGCCGGCGGCGGCGCGGCGCTTCGCGTACGTGGACGGCGGCGCGCTGGTGGGCGGGCTGGCGCGCTGGCGCACGGGCGAGCCCAACGACTCGGGCGGCGCGGAGGGCTGCGTGGAGCTGACCGCCGCCGCGGGCGAGTGGAACGACGTGGACTGCGAGGCGCCGGCGTACTTCGTGTGCGAGTTCGAGCGCGCCGCCGCCGAGTAGCCGCGGGGTCGCCACGCGCGGTTAGGGGGTAGGGGGTGCGGGGGGGGGTTGTCCCGGTGCGCCGGGCTGTGCCAGGGGCTCGGCGGGTGTCCGTGGCGCGGAGGGGACGCGCCCCAGCGGCCTGCGTCCCAACCCTCGCGGTCATCGGCCTTCCCCCGCGCCTCCGCTTAGCACGGTTGGCTACGTATGGTGATGAAGAGGTTCAACGTACGTACGTACGCAGACGCACGGGGTGACAGGGCCGACCTGAGGCTTGGAGCTGTGACTGCGATTGCGTGATGCCACTTTACTTTAAGCCAATTTGAAGATGAGATCAAATAAACAAACTTTGATTCGATCTCAGCACGTTCAATAACGGTCTTGCACACAGTTTGTAAACCGTGTTAAATTTGTAATATAATTTCAGGTATACTTTGAAGTTTGAATGTAAACATTACGTGCATTGAGACTTTTAAATTGTGGTGTCAACGTGGAATATTGTTGGTGCGACATGAACAGTTGGGGCCATCACAGCGCTGTGAACTGTGCATTACAGTTTATTTTAAGTCTTATCTCCCAAATTATTTACCGAAGAAATTTACCGTCGAGCTGAGCTGGGCATCTCGTGTACCAGGAACACTTCCAATTTAAAGTGGTTTACAAAGATCGAGGTGCCATCATCACGCGATCGCAACATGAGCGTACAGGAGAACGGACAATCCGGTCATGGCCTCAACCCCAGCCAAGCCGTGACAATGCTACCAGGTGTGATGCCTTCGAGCATAATGAGATGGCGTCTGTGAAAAAGGGGCATCGTGGCTCATCGGATTTCTCCAGGGGCAAGTCGAGATTGCCTCCGCCCGATAAGAGATTCCGATGGCGGAAACAAAAATCATCGGTGGCTTCACTGATGTTTTAAGTGCGGTCTAACCCCACGCTTCGGCCACAGAGTAGCCACGCCCTGCCCTCATGCCAGAGGAGAGTGCCATGGAGGGGATTTAGAGCCCCATGATTACCGGCATCTCCATTGTGTGGTTTCAAATAAAATGCGGCCATTCTCAGCCCACAAAAGATTGCGGGGCTTCCATTCTCCACGTTTGGTCATGGGTATTTTTTTCAATTATTTTTTTAACCATACTTCACCATTCCAAGTCATTACTGGTTGATGAAGGTGGGATACGGCAGAACTCGTTTTCATATTGCTTACCGCTGATGTTAACCGTGGCCCGGAATCAAATTTGGGTCGCCGGGTTCATAGCGGAGCGTGCTAATCACTGTTCCACCACTCCTCCCTGTGTCTTCCTTCAAAGGTACACATTTTTAAATAAAGCACCTGATTGGTTTGCTCAGTGGCCAATCAGGAGCACCAACTCAGTACGGTTACCCTCCACTGTTCCTTGTATATGATTCCACCCCCACCCGTTGCCAGGCGGAGGTGTTAAAACAAGTAAATGTCTCCGAGACTAGGCTCTAAGGAAAGCTGTCTCGGGTGTGGACCAATCAACTTCAAGGACAGTGCATACATTATCAGAGTTATGTTTTTTGTTTGCATTATGACTGCAGGTATTGTGGTCTATGCAAACATGACTCCTTGTAAAAAAGGTGTCTGTTTTGTTGCCAGATAGAAGGGTAAAAACCCAATTATGTCTCCGTATCTTTCGCCGTCGTGACGTGAGGCGAATAATCCCTTGGAGAATGTTACAGAGCGGTGCAACCACCATGTGTGTGCAGCCCTGCAAGACATTTTGACGGATCCTCTTCGAAAACGTCCTTTCCAAATGGCCCCTTTAGTCTTTATAACACAGAGGGCGCACTTTCCCACGCACTCTGCTGTGAGAATGGTGAATATTGGGTTGACTTTCACATGACAGTCAGACACATTTTAATTCTCAAAGCTGGAATATAACCAAATTGAGAATCCAAACTTTAATGTGACGTGTTGTTGTGCCGAGACCATCACCTCACTCCACTAAGGGACCCAGTTTGACCAGGCGGGTGGCTGGGACCCCGATCCAACCTGAGGCATCGGTGGCGATGGCTGACTCCTTAGCTGACTGATAAGGTGGTGGGGGTCTTCGTGCTAATTTCACAACGTGGCGTGGTCTGGTGGTCACCATGGGATGCAGCTGTCGACGAGCGAGCTAGCAGTGAAGATGCCTGACCGCTGACTATTGTGCCCAGGGGCGCCACGGTTGGGAGATGTTCATTGCCTCGTCTGGTATGCAGGAGGTCGTGGCTTCGATCCCTATCCCGACGCCTGCTGCTGTGTATTTGGAGTTTGCATGTCTTTCTCTCGCTCTCCGTGGTCGCGTGGATTTTTCTCCGGGTCCTCCGGGTTTTTTCCCTCCAGATTTAGAAACACGCGTTGAGAGTATTTGGCTGCTATAAACTTCCACACGATAGGCCACTTCGTTGAGCTGTCATTAGTGGCCAGGTCGCTTCTGAGAAAAAAAAATCTGTATAGCTCAGTGGGGGCCTTACCTGGTAAAATAAACAAAAAAAAAGTCAATCGACTAATAAAATAAAATAGTCAAATCTAGAATTGATTGAGCAATCGCCCGCGATCACAGCAGCAGGAGCAGCACCGTTCTGTTGTTCACCACCAGAGGGCATGGCGACCCCTCTCAACGTGCTCATCGCCAATGAAGTCGTCACTTGGAGAGAGAGAGAGAAAAAACGACTTTGAATCGACATGTAAACTCGTAAATAATTTGAAGGAGGCGGGAACCCGACTTAGCACCGTGTTGGTGACGTTGTCCTCGGCATGCGCAGCACGATGCGCCTGTTGCTCTGGACGAACGGGAGATCATTTCCAGCTGCTGTTGTTGTTCTTCTTATTCTCCTCCTCGTGTTTCTACCAAAAATGGTTTTCTGAAAATCATAAAATCTGTCTTAGTTGATGAGTGTCGATATATGAAAAAAGCATTACCAGAAGAGACCACGTGCTAGCATGTGACTCGTGTACCCAGAGACTCTTCTAAAGCCGCACACCAGTATTATTCGCTCGCCGCATAATAGCACCCTGTCTCACGTTAGTTTGCTCTCGTAGTACTGTATATAAACAAAAAACATCGCTAATAATATCTGATCGAAGCCATACATTTGTCAATAGCTAAATATGCAACACGGAATATGGCCACTGAAATGTGGTTGCCATTTTGTTGATTGGGCAAATTGCATTGGGATGGGAAATGAAAGCAGCACATTAGGAATACATTACAAATGCTCATTGAGAGAGACGAGTCTTAACAATTATCCACTTAGTAGCAATAGAATGTTAGGAGTTAATAAAATCTATTTTTAAAAATAAACGAATTGAGCAATAAATTATGGGCTGCTATTAATACGTCGAAATGAGCAAGGCGTGTCTTGGATTATGGGTAGAGCAGTCGTGAAATACAACATTTCCCAATTAACAACATTGCAAGACTCAAGAGCATCACTCCAACCTGAAGCTGCTGTGATGTTCTCCAAAACCGTGTCAGCGTAAGAAGTCTGCGATTATTTTGCAGTCTGTGGAGACGCCGCTGTCAAAATGAGCTTTGCCAAAAATATGCTGTTAATAAAATAGCGTTTATGCAAAACGACACTTTCAAATATTGTACTTTGTCTCCACGCAGAAAACAATAATAAACGTGAATATTTTAACATCATGAAGTTTGTATGTGTGCATCTGTTGTAGCACTTTACATATTAGCAGTTGTGGGGAGCGGTAGTGTAGCGGTTAGTGAGCTGCACTACGAACCCGGCGACCCGAATTCGATTCCCGATCATGGCCAACACCAGTGACGATTATCTAAACCGGTCCTGGGCCTCCACTAGGTCAACTCAGCCTCAAATGAGTATCTAGTGCGATGTGTAAACATCAGCATTGGGGAGTCAAAGGCGGTTGGGTGTGGTGCTGGCCACCCACCACCTCGTGTGCCGTTCTGGCCTTCATAAGTGCTGCTCACTAACAGCACTTGTCTCTTCATGGTGACCATGCTGCTGCTTTGTGTATAGAGAGGGCTTGTGGAATCCAGAGATGAAAGCTCCTACTGATGCGACTACTACTGATGGTGATCATGTATGTTGAACCTCTTTCGCACCGTACGTAGTCACCCTACTAATCGCAGGAGTGGGTGAAGGACAACAAACTAAATACAAGAGCAGTTCTAAAGAAATTAATTTTCAATCTAGATGATTTTAAAGTGCGTAGCTCCACTGGCTTCCTAATATTTGGAGGAAGAGCGTTCCAGACGGCCGCAGAAGCGCTTCTGAACGCACACGGCGCAGTGCCCGTCTTTGTTCAATGGCTCGCCAAAACCCGCGGCGATTATACGATGATGATGGTGATGCTACTGAGAGCCTGTGAGCGATTAACAAGAGGTGCACACTGTGAACCCTATTTTCTATAGTTCCCATGACGGTGCTAAAAAGGCCGTTTTTACGGGCAGGAATGATCCGTGCCAGTGTGATCAGGAAGATGAAATTGCAATGGGTGCGACACACAGGCAAGGCGGAGGAGGGCGGAGTTATTGAGTGGCATCCAGAGGCCGTCAAAATCATCACCATCATATGTACTGACACTGGAGGAATCCGATGAGCTATGAAGCTCTTTTTCCACACATGTCCAGTAGAGGGGCGGGTCAGAACGTTACAACACCAAACAATGCGAACATTCGATAGGAGCGCAACGTCTAGGAGAGAAAAAGAATCGCTTCAAGAAGGGGGAACATCCAACATGCAGACTGTGAATGCGACGAGAGCAGACGCCGCAGGCACGCGGTGAACTTTGTGACACTTACGGGATTTCGATTTTAAAATGTCGTGACTGCAGGGATTCATATTTTGGTTCTTTCGGTAAAGTCACGTAGAAAGGAAATAGTAAAATAATAATAAAACAATAAAATTCTCACGACGTTTCGATTGCAACACAAGCAACCATCATCAGCTGTGAAAACTACAGCAAGACATGTTTTTTTCTTGCTGTGATTTTCACACCTGATGATGATTGCTTATGTTGCAATCGAAACGTCGTGAGAATTTTATTGTTCTATTATAATTATTTTATTATTTCCATTCTATCTTCTTGGTTCTTTCGGTAAAGTCACGTAGAAGGGAAGTAATAAAATAATAAAAATAAAACATAATAAAATAATTCTCACGACGTTTCGGCCACAACGCAAGCAGCCGTCCTCAGGTGAAACCAGGTCTGTCGAGGCGACAGACCTTCTACTTACGGGATTCTCGCAGGAATCGGCATTGTCCATCGGTGTTCCGATTTCCCCCCCCCCATCCAATAGAAATGTACTGCGCTGCGAGTGCTGTCCAAATATTGTGGCAGCACGTTAAAGTGAATCTCCTGCCATCAGGCAAAGGAGGGTCTTTAATGATAATAATAATATGCCCGAGACAAGAATGAACACTTATGAAGACCTGCCGACACTTACGAAACTGCCGACACAAGGCCATCTCGCTCAGGATCAGGCAGGCTGGCCTCTAGACTGCCTCACCTAGTGCACTGTATGGATTTAGTTAAATGTTCATAATTGTGCAAATTGAGTTGTCGTGGGTTGTTACTGCTGCTATAGACGGCATCCCACTGGCCAAGCCCAGAGGCCGCGGGGTTTTCTCCAAGGGACATCCATTTATGGGATAAAAGGACCAGTGAGGGTTGGATCGCGTAAATATCCACGTGTCGTTAAACCCACGACCACCCGACACAGTGAGCAATTCTAGAGGATTTTTTACGCGCAAAAGTAGAGTAGGAATATTTAACGATGGGCGAAATTAATGAGTCACCTTTAATGAGGTTTTGTTAAATTCATATTCGGAAGGGGCCTTGATTGGAGTTACAAGGAACAAAAATCCGATTTGAGACACATACGGACATAATATAGGTGTTTTGGGTTCGATGGCGTTAATATAAATGTGCCGTTAAACCCGCTACGACCCGACACAGCCAATTAGTAAGGTTTGTCACGTAAACAGAACGTGCCAATTTATTGCTAGTACAGCACACCGGTGTGTTGGAGAGCAAAGCTACAGCGACGTTTCGCCAGTAATTGCAACTAGCTTCATCAGGCGACAGACAGATCATAAATCTGTAAGTCGCCTGATGAAGCTAGTTGCAATTACTGGCGAAACGTTGTACTCAGATTGCAAATGGATTTGCTTTCCAACACACCGGTGTGCTGCACGAGTAACGAATTGCCATGTTGTGTTTAGTTGACAAACCTTACTAATTGGCTGCGTCAGATGGTGGCGGGTTTAACGACGCATTTCTATTTACGCGATTTAACCCAATAAAACCCCTGTATTATGGATGATATTGGTCGCGAAGCCTGCGTGTTAAAATGACATGCGGACAGTTTCAACTGCCACGGTGGTGAGATGTTAACTATCTCGCCTGGTATACTTGAGGTCGCGGGTTCGATCCAGACCCTGGCGCCTATATAATTGGAGTTTGCACGTTTTCCCCATGCTCGTGTGGATTTTTCTCAGGGTCCTCTAGTTTTTCCCTCCACATTAAGAAAATGCGTTTAAAGATTATTTGGCTGTTTTACATTTCCACATGATAAGCAAATTCCTTGGGCTATCGTTTGTGGCCAGGTCGCTTCTGAAAAAAGCTACATAGTTCAGTGGGGCTTACCTGGTAAAATAACAAAAAATTGTTTCATAGTTTAGTTTTAGTTATTTGGCATAGCGGCTTAAACAGACGGCCTCGGCGATTCGCTCGTCGGTAATGGTGACGGTGAGACGCACACGTAAATCCACTGCTGGATGAGCACCTCGTGGCCCTGTGGGTTGTCGGTGTCGTTTGACCATACTTCACCATGCTGGTCAGTGAGGTCCGTGAAGGCGGGAAGCGTAGACGTAGCCGCATCGTACAGGAATCCCCCGATTCACGTCTCCCCCTATTACGTCGTTTCGCATACATGTCGTCGCTTTACTGACACCGTTGCCCCGATTTGCGTCGCCTCAAGCCCGCACTCACGTCGCTGACAGCATCATCGTCCCTCCTTTCTCGCTGTCGGTCGCCTCTCTCAGTCATCGGCTTCCACAATCACCTGCTACTGACTACCCGGCAAATCGCTTCCACTCACGTCGTTTCGATATTCGCCGTCGCACCTTTGAGGAACGCATCCGCGACTTAAGACGCACTCTCGTGGCCACCATGCCGCGCAGCAGTCACTCACGATGACCTATCTGGTGGTCGCCCATCACACCCCAATTTTCCAGGCTGAACCTCTGCGTAGCTAGCGAGATCTGAGGAGGTCGGGTACATTCCGGGTGATTTGACCGAGAGCAATTAGCATTTCGTTACGGTTGATGTTTTGTCTTAAAAAATAAATGCCCTTTAGTTAATGTTTCCGTGTCGTTTAAAACGTGTTATTTGCAGCAATGCAATTTCGAATTTGGCCAGACATCAAAAACAAACATCCCCGTATAGCCTTAACAGACTGTGGGGGCAAGTGCTGTTAGCGAGCACCTATGAGGGCAGGAACGGCACACGAGGGGTTGGGTGACCAGCACCACACCCGGCCGCCTTTGTCTCGCCAGTGGCGAAGGTAACACATCGCACCAACTACTCATTTGAGGCTCAATCGACCTAGGGAGAGGCCCAGGACCGATTCAGATAATCGTCACTGGTGTTGGCCAGTGAGCGGGAATCGAACTCGGGTCGCCGGTTTCAAAGGCGGTCACTGCATCGTGTGGCGCTTTCAGACGCGCTTCTGCAGCCGTCTGGAAACGCTCTTCCTTCCGATATTAGGAAGCTACTGGAGCTATGCACTTTTAGATCACAAAGATTCACAGACGCGTTTCTTTAGAACCGCTTTTTGCGTCTAGTTTGATGTCCTTCCCCCGCACCACCGATTAGCACGGTCGGCTACGAACGGTGCGAAAGAAGTTCAACATACATACATATATAGTGATTGGTCAAATATGTGTCGTGTTGGACTGCGGAATGATCTAGCCAGGCTGTCGCCGTGAGGCCCTTCACTGCCCCGACACGTGGCGTGCCGTCAAGCGGACTGCTTCAAAGACAAATGTCACGATTTGTTTGATCTACAACAAAGTGCGCAGCGAGGAATACGTGCAGTGAGAAAGAGAGCAGTTCAACATACATACGTAAACACACACACACACACATTGCATTGCAGTGGTAGGTGGGAGGAGAGTGGAGCCTCTGATAATCACATCTGTCAACCTCTCATCAGCGCCCTACATTATCACAGACCAATTCAGACCTTATTGGCCACCCCGTGCCCTTTATAAATCTCAACGTTCATCCTACAAAGTCCCATCACAAGGGACAAACACAAACAAACAGACACAACACATTTGCCCGCATCGAGACGGCCGTACGCCGTATGGACGTGAAAACTCGATTTCCCCGTAGAAGAAGACAACGGGCTTGAACCACGTGGCTTGGCAGTGATGGATGATGGAGGTGCCGGGCGCATCTGGGACCTGCACGTCCATAACGTGGCGCGCCTCACGTGGCGAGACGTCGCCATCGTGCGGAGTAACAGCGGCGAAGCGGCAGTAGCGGACAAACATTCGCTGCTCTATGCGGGGAGGGAGGGGGGCATGAGGTGGTCGGTGGTGCTCGTTGATTTAAAACGCGTGGGGCAGTGAGAGGCCAACACACACCAGCGATACGACATCGATCTCCGCAATGCTTCTGCCCTGGCAATGTCGCCATCCAATAACCGTACGCCCAGTATTTACAAGGATTATGATTCGGTATATTTGGTATTAAACACCCCCCCCCCCAAATATTTTGAATTACGTGTTGAACCTGCCCTAACGTGCGCCCTCTAATCCACGCGTTCCTCTATTTCCGTCTCTCCAAGCCTCTCTGGGCACTTTTCACGTATTTGTTCGGTGCCTTCGCTGTGTCTGAACCGCGCGTCGTCACAGCAGGTAGCGACGTGCCGATTCAGCACTCACTACCCAAGGCGCGTCCCTTGCGCTCCTGGTAAGTTTTCACTCTCACGTTAAGCCACCTGTCCGAAAGCCCCTCGCCAGCCTGCACGCTCTGGCCAGTTGAAGTGACCGTCAAATATGCAGTCACGAAGCACTGCGTTCTGACCACTAGCTTGATGCGTACGGCACTCCGGATTTGACAAAGGTCACGCCCAGATGTAAATGTTTAACGAGATGCCAGGCACGACGACGTTACTCATATTCCGCGCGCTCGAGGGCACATCCTTCAATCGGAAATAGCTCAGAGAACTTGATAAATGCAATTTAAGGAATTAATTACTTTAAAGGGAATTAATGTAATTTTATTTAATTTTCACTTTGCTTTAAAAAAGCGAGTCAGAGACAATTTACGAATGTGTGACCTGGGGCTGACTGCCGAACACGAAGGAATAATTATTGCACCGTTCACCTGTTGACATGCTGTACAAAACCGAATGAGGGGATTAGTCCACATGCGTGCATCTGTACATACTATACGTGTTATGTATGAACTGATATGCGCATTTATTAAAGCCGCGCCAGCAGAGCACGCGGGCACTGCGTCGGCTACCTCCTGGGAAAAGCGCTGCGCCACCAAAGATAAAGACCACACCCCCTCCCAGTATAGCCTTAACAGACTGTTGGGGCAAGTGCTGTTGGCGAGTAGCACCTACGAAGGCCGGCAACGGCACACGAGGGGGTGGGTGGCCAGCACCACGCCCGACCGCCTTTGTCGCCGTCAGTGGCGATGTTTACTCCACACCAGCCACTCGTTTTGAGGCTGAGTCGACTTAGGGGAGGCCCAGGACCGGTTCAGATAATCGTCACTGGTGTCGGCCGTAAGAGGGAATTGAACTCGGGTCGCCAGGTTCGTAGGACAGTGGGGCTAACCGCTAAACCACCGCCACCACCACAATCACAATCACCACCACAATCATCACCACCGCCACCACCACCACCGCCACACTCGTGGTCTCCTCGGCAACCCGCATTCTTCAAGCCCTCCGGAGCAGCGGCCACGTTTAGGAGGAGTAAATAAATAAACGGCCGCATAAATAAATATATAAACGAGCCGACAGTGGCCAAAACACACAGAACCACCACCACCACCAGCACCACCACCAGCCCCACCAGCAGCAGCACCACCACCACCACCAGCAGCACCACCACCACCACCAGCACGACCACCAGCCCCACCACCAGCAGCACCACCACCAGCACCACCACCAACAGCACCACCACCACCAGCACCACCACCAGCAGCACCACCAGCAGCAGCACCACCACCAGCACCACCACCAGCACCACCACCACCAGCAGCACCACCACCAGCACCACCACCAACAGCACCACCACCACCACCAGTAGCAGCACCACCAGCACTACCACCAGCACCACCACCAGCACCACCACTACCAGCTGCACCAGCACCACCAGCACCAGCACCACCAGCACCACCAGCACCATCACCACCAGCACCACCACCACCAGCACCACCACCAGCACCACCACCAGCAGCACCACCAGCAGTAGCGCCCTGCGCGAGCCGTCATCTCGAGCTGCGAGTTGAGTTGAGCCACTCGATCCACGTCGGCAGATGATTGCCGAGCACAACATCGAACGTCCGGCCAACACGGGGCAACAACACTCGTGAAAGCGCGACCCTGGCGGAGGGAGGCCAAGTCTCCGGCACCTCCAGCCACCCAGGGAGATGATGTCCTCTGTCAGAAAATAAAGGCAACAGCAGAACAAACCTGCGCCGCTCCCATGAATGGACACACGTCGAGCAACGGGAGTCGTGCCCACGGCAACGCTCACGCTCAAGTGGCCACTACTGCCGAGTCCACGCTGCTGGGACATGCGGCCGTGGAGGAGGAGCAGGCAGGCAGGAGGAGGAGGTGGGGGGACACGCTCGCAGGAGAGGGCTTAGCGCTGGTAAATCGTGAGCAGCGGCGGTAGCAGGAAGAGGCCGGTCCGCCAAACACGACAGCAACACGAGCGAGACAGAGCGACACGCACACGGGACCAAACGCACAGCCCGCTCGGCTCCTGCTGCTCCTGCTGCTGCTGTTCTACTGCTGCTGCTGTTGACTGCTGCTACTGCTGCTGTTGACTGCTACTACTGCTGCTGTTGACTGC
>CM025631.2:2000828-2015388 GCA_014621495.2 Entosphenus tridentatus
TGCTGTTGACTGCTACTACTGCTGCTGTTGACTGCTACTACTGCTGCCGGGCCAGGTGGAATTCGCTAAGGGACCCAATCTTTGGTTTTCGTTTGCGCAAAAAAGACGCGCAAACGACGATTGAGCGTCAGCAAACAACCGCGGGCTGCGCTGCTCACGCGTTGTAGTGCGCGTGGTGTCGTCAGCATTAGGGCGGTTGCCAATCCGCTAGGACCCTTTAGCGTGTTTGTCTTAATTTCTCTCTTAAAAGAGCGAGAATTCGAACAATTGACGTCGAGACGTCGCGAAGGGCAGCGGCGGGTGTGAAACTCGAGATGTCCTCCAGCGCCGGCAAGACTCCGTTCGTGGCGACGCAATCTCCGCCCGCGAAGAGCATCGTCGTGTACCGCAACGGAGACGCCTTCTTCCCGGGCAGGAGGCTCGTCGTGAACCCGCGCCACGTGGGCAACTTTGACGTCTTCCTGGGCACGGTCACGGACGGGCTGCGCTCCACGTTCGCCGTGCGGAACATCTACACGCCGGCGGGGGGTTCGCGCGTGCCCGACCTGCACAGCCTGCTCCAGCACGGCGGTCGCGAGTTCGTGGCGGCGGGCAGCGAGAGGTTCAAGAAGCTCCAGTGGGTAACGCGCAGACACACACACACCAACACACACACACCAACACACACACACACACCAACACACACACACCAACACACACCAACACACACACCAAACACACACACACCAACACACAGATACACCAATACACACACACACCAACACACACACACCAACACACACACCAAACACACACACACACCAACACACACACACACACCAACACACAAAGATAACAAAGATCCCCCATATAGCCTTAACAGACTGTAGGGGCAAGTGCTGTTAGCGAGCACCTATGAAGGCCGCAACGGTACACGAGGGGGTGGGTGGCCAGCACCACGCCCGACTGCCTTTGTCTCCCCAGTGGCGATGTTTACACACCGAACCAGCTACTCATTTGAGGCTGAGTCGACCTAGGGGAGGCCCAGATAATCGTCACTGGTGTTGACCGTGAGCGGGAATCGAACTCGGGTCGCTGGGTTCGCAGCGCAAGCGCACTAACCGCTGTTTAAAAAGTAAATGAATATGAAAATAAGAAACAAATGTTACTGGTAAATTAATTAGGGGGTCACGAGACATCTGGACGACTCTGTAGATCCCCATGAATTGATATTCTCGTGCAATTTGTACTTCACTACTTGATTCATATTTAGGGATTATATATTTAGCGGCTTCTTTACCTCGTATCTGTCTCGCTCTTCTTACATCCCTCACCCCTCCGCACCTTCGATTACCGCTGTTGGCTACGTACGGTACAAAATTAAGTCCAACGTACATACATATCTTGGCTTAAAGCCTGCGTGACTGTCTGTAAAGAATGTAAGTAAAGTATGTAAAGACTACATACACATATCGTTGCTTTTGTTTTGTTTGTTGATGTAACTCGCTTGGCCCCTCTGTGCCACTGCCGGACATCTGTGAAACAGAACTTCGTAGCTTCATCGGATTGCTCCCACACGACAGATACAGATACAGATTCTGATTCTGACATCACCCACCGGGGGTGTGTATTCCGGAGCCCAGCCCTGGACAGCTCCGGCTGCTCCAATCGTGTCACGCACGTGTTTAGCTAGAGCGCAGGTTGTCACGAATTGCCCGATGATAATGGATGTAATTACCAGCGAAACGTCGTACTCAAAAACTGTAAATGCTGTGGATTCACTCTTCAACATACCGGTGGGCTAAAGTAGTGAACTATTTGTCTTTTGTCAACGTGACACATTTTTTACTATATTCTTGGTTCTTTCGGTAAAGAATGGAAATAAAAAAATAAAAAAATGTAAACATAATAAAATTTAAATTTGATACGTGACTTTACCGAAAGAACCAAGAATATGAATCCCTGCAGTCACGAAAGCTTCAAATCGACATTTTTACTGTTTGGCCGTGTCGGGTGGTGGAGGGTTACGAAACATTTATAAATAACGCGATCTAACCCAAAAACCTTTGTTATGAATACTATTGGTCGCGAAAGCCTACTACGTGTTAAACTGTCGCGGTCGTGTGCGCTCTTCAGCCCCTCCGATGTCGTCTTCAGTTGGTTTTTGTTGCTGACGTTTCACGCCACGTGCCGGGAACTTCTTCAGTTGTGTTCATTCGCCTCCTGAAGAAGCTGCCAGCACGTGCCGGCGAAACGTCGGACGCCGTGTCGAACAACATGGGTCAGAGCACGAAACTAAACATCACAGGAGCCGATGCGACAATTCGCGAAGGGGCTATTGTGTTGGGGGAGCGGTGGCGCAGTGAGTTTTGGCGAAACGAGTTCGACTTTGGGTCACGGCTAACATCAGTGGCGAGAGCTAACTGAACCGGTCCGAGACCCCGCTTCACCAACGTGGACTTGTGAGCGTTGGTTACATTATTAAAATCTGCTGCGTTATTTTTACACTCGGTGCATTATTGGTATATGTTTGTAAAGACTACTGTATTATTATTCATAATACAGGTTTTTTTGGGTTAGATCGCGTAAATATATTAGTAAGGTTTGTCACGTAAACAGAACATGTCAATTCGTTACTAGTACGGCACACCGGTGTGTTGGAGCACAATGTCACAACATTTACAATCTGAGTACGACGTTTCGCCAGTAATTACAACTAGCTTCATCAGGCGACAGTATCGGATGGTGGCGAGTTTAACGATACATATATTTACGCGATCTAACCCAAACAAACCTGTACTATGGATGATATTGTTTGCGAAAGCCTGCAACGTGTATTATTATTATTGTTGTTGTTGTCAATATCATTAATTTAAAAAGATGTGTGTTGTTGCTCTGGAGACCGGGAGATCGATGATCGATGCTCGGTCGCCGCGTTGCTAAAAACTCGTCGTGATTTCTCACTCAACAACGGAGTGGGGCTGCGTGAAAGCTGCCATCTTCAACTTTCATTAAAAATCAAATGACAGACAGCCGTAGTCAACTGCTGGAAGAAGGCCCCCTCACGCCGTGTCAGGCATTGGGCTTTGTTTGACCACACCGCAACCATTTGGTATAAGGGAAGGGGCACAGGATCAGTTCAGTCACTCGCTCTGATGTCAGCCGTGACTGCGAGTCAAACTCAATTCGCGGGGTTCATCGCGCAGCGCGCTCAGAACGACGCCACCACTCGACCCCAATTTTGAAATTAATAATCCTCTTCATCATCATCATCGACCATGATCTATTCACTGATGGATGAAGGCCACTAGCAGCCTCTGTCGTATTTCAAGGTCTTGCGGTGGAATAACTCCATCCAGGATCTGCACTAATCTTGTTGAAATTACACGGTGGAAAATACCAAACGTTAAAATAGTTCACCCTAGGCGACGCCTGTGCTCAGCATTTATTTTTTGCAGGTGAATTTCTGCCCACCTGTGGAGGGTACAGGGGGACGGCCGCAGCCTCAGCCGCCCTGCTCTATTATTTTTCATTATTGTAATAAAGTCCAAACAAGTTGGAACAATATTTAACACCAGTGGCAATTAATCGATGGGGACGTTGGAGCCATTCATGCAGATCGGGGGGGAGGGGGGGCGTGCGAGCGGAAGCAGAATACGCGACGAACAAAATCACCCCACTCATCCAGTTTAGCGTTTAGACATTGTTTAAAGTTTAACAACGGCTGTCTAGTGCCAAAGTGTTTTTCTGTTTGGGGCCCCCCCCCCCCATTTTAAACAAGGTTACACTACAGCACTGACCTAACCCCACCGGGAGCCTCATTGATCGTGGCAATGGGGCCCACACCTCATGCCTCTGAGCCAAGCACAGCTCCCATTGGTCATGGAAACGAAGCATCAATAGGCGGCGTTTGGTGGCAGGCAGACAAGAGCTACTGGACCAGAGATGCGGTCACTACCGGAGCAGCTGATGCCATACTCTTGTCTCGCTGCCATTAGACTGAGGGGTTGGGGTTTAATAAAAATTATAATCTCGGTGTCTTTATTCTAGTGAGTCTGGGCAGGGGTACAACGACCTTTTCCAAAGGGAGGGTAGGAGGGGGGGCATTCAACATACGAGTGTGGGCTCACCTCCTTTCTCCCGACTCACTTTTACTGAAATAGCTACGGATGTTTTTAACACGTATACAACTATTTGTAGGCTATAACTATATGTATTATTTAAATTGCACCATGTATTGGCTTTCGTGGAAGATAGTTTCACATTGACAGCATTAATAACACAGATGTAAAGGTACAATACTCACCTTCTATATATTGGCAGTGGCCCCACGGCGGGGGCCTCGGTGACGACGCTGCGTTTCAGGATGAAGGAAGAGGCAGGGAAGCGTTTCCCCGACCGATGTCAGCCACGTTGCCTTCCTGCTCCCCGGCAGCAGCACGATTAACGCCACAATATTCTGACGATGGGTGCAACGGACGCGTTCTGAGTCTGTGAACATGAGCTGTGTAGCTCATATTCTGAAAAGTTACGGTGATCTCCTGCTCATCAAATGATGAGCGTTGAGGCATCGGTGGTCATTACCCATTTGCAGCCCCGATCGAGTGGTGGAGATTCCAGATTCCTATGGTGGGAGCGAGTATTCCCAAAGGACAACCACTGTTTACTTTATCTTTGGAACCTTTCTTTGCCAGTATCAAAGTATGAAAAATAAGAATAGGTTTTACTAATTAAACAGGAAGTGTTAGAATGTTCAAACGCCGAATAGATACCCTTTTGCAAGGAATAAAGTCTGCATTAACCACACAGTACGTGTGGCAAAACATGCAAACAATATATGCTCTGATATATAATACATGCATTGTACTTGAAACTGAATGACCTACACCAAAGATAGCTTTCTAAATGGCCTTGTCTCACCAGTGTCAGACCAGAGAATGCCAAAAGGCGAACATTAAAAAGACAATTGGATAATTTATAACTTAGATTGAGCAGGTACAATTTTATCAACTATAAACAAATGGATGACGGGCCGAGTCAAGCCCCAACCGAATTGGAACTCGCTCGTTCTACGGCCGAGCCGCTACGCTGTAGAGCCATTAGAGAAAAGTGGCTCCACTCTGGCGCATACAGGCAGGGTCAGGTCTCCCTCTCTTCTTTTTCTTCGTTCGTGCGGCTGCTGACGTAGATGCTGCAGAGCAACAACTACAATTTCACATTCAGATGTTCAAGCCAAACAACCGTACGTAGGCGACATCGCTGCGATGTCGCCTACGTACTTGTGGATCGGGCATTGCGTTGTTATACGTTGTAAAAGGTCTGCTCTGGATGACCACATTCACCACACCGCGGGAGAGTTTCTAATTTTCCATTTGCGCATCGGGCAATCCCGCATCGACGGCCGTGGTTTGTGCGGCGGATGCGATTTAGGGTGAGAGGAAGGCGCTAACAGCGGCGGTGTGAAGAGGCCCCGGTGCACGGAGCAATTCTTGCTGCTCTCTGGAGGGGCCTTGCGAGTGGGTGGAGAGGGTGGGGTGCCGCGTCATCGATCGCTGCCATCTAGGACTATGCGTTAACTCGGGGCCCCTATGGGAACCTTAAACATTATGGGGGGGGGGGGGGGGCATTGTGCAACCTTTAAATCGTGGGTCCCGAGTATGGTCCAGCGATTGAATCGCTGTCGATCCGGAGATGTTGCAAATGACAAATGCACTCATCACCAAAACTGGCTGTGGTTATTAAAATCTATGCTGTGTAAAAGTAATAATCTACGCGGTGAGGATTCAAGGCTCCTGGGTTTGACCGTGCATGGGTGTTAGTCTGTTTTTGAGCGCGCGGAATGAAGGGAATTCGACTCTGTTTGGTTGCTTTAGCAGCCAGATTGCCCATTCATACGTGCATACTTTCATCCACGTTTTGTACACAGCCACTTCAAAGGGCAGATGTCCATGCAAGCAAATCCTTGGGGAAGGTGTACCCTGAGTTGCTTATACAGCGCAACGTGTTCATACATATTTAGAAACAAGTTGGAATCTTTACCAAGCCGTACTAATATCTGATGAGATGCCAGGCTGGGATGTTAGTTGTTAATTCTGGGCTATGCGCTCGATTTGCCTATGCATGTACGGTATATATCGCAACGTACATAAGCAACCGTGCTAATCGGAGGTTCAATGTTGAGTCTATGGGTAGTGTTAGTCTATGGGTAGTGTTGTTGGATGGGCAGTGTTATTCTGTGGGTAGTATGTATGTTGAACTTCTTTCGCACTGTACGTAGCCAACCGTGCAAATCGAAGGTGCAGTGTTGAGTCTATGGGCAGTGTTAGTCTATGGGTAGTATTAGCCTATGGGCTGTATGTATGTTGAACTTATTTCGTACCGTACGGAGCCAACCATGCTCATCGGAGGTGCGGTGGAAGGACAACAAACTAAACACTAAAATCAGTTGTTCCCCGATGATCATGTGGCACTGCTTTTGGTGCGGACTCACTGACACAGGTGACCCTATAAGTGACACAGTGAGAACCTTCAGCAGTAATACGATTGGTATCAAGTTTATTGGGACCAGACCAGCACTTTGCGCAGTCATATAAGCATGATTATTAACGAATTCACGGAGTGGAGATTGAAACCCTGAGCGGGTTATGTGCTTATTGCATCAGCAACATTGCATCAGGGCAGAGCAGTGGAAGCGTGGAGCAGTGGTTAGCACACAGTGCCATGAACCAGGGGGACCTGAGTTTGATTCCCATCCACGGCTAGCATCAGTGACGAACGATGTCTGAACCGGTTCGGGGGCCTCCCCTTTTTCAGTAATTGAAGTATGGTCAAACAACCTCCTCGGGTGGCACGGCTTTGGAAGCCCCCTCAGTCGAGTAGGGGATCAACACATGGATTAAAATAGTGCCTTTCGTTATTGAACTGTAACTCACGATGCGTCGTATTACTGGCGAGGATACAAGATTCATCGTAATCCCCCAAGGGCAAACATTTCTGTGAAGCCTAAAGTAAAAAAAGTTGATATGTGAGGGCATTAAATATCCATTCCCATTCGTGTTCATCGTATTCTTCCTATACTGTTGTTGAATATTGCGTGTTTTATGCAACGCACCGTGCAGTATAACCTTGCAATAAATAATGAACCGTACATATTTTTTAAGAAATTAAACATAATAGCTTTGCAGCCTATGACCAAATATTGCACCTGATCTCATCAGTTCTCAGAAGCTAAGTAGAATTGAGCCTGGAAAGTGTTTGGAAATGCAACCACCATGCACACACCCAACCATCTATCTATCTTTAGTTTTACCAGGTAAGGCCCACTGAGCTACATAGCTCTTTTTTAGAAGCTACCTGGCCACAAATGATAGCTCAACGAAGTGGCTTATTACGTGGCAATTAATAGATGCCAAATAATCTAAAGGCGTATTCCTAAATGTGGAGGGAAAAACCAGAGGACCCGGAGAAATATCCACGCGACCAACGACTTGTATACCAGGCGAGGTAGTTAACATCTCGCTACCATGCCATAGTGCTGTGGGGCTACGTAGTGGTGATACGTAAACTGAGGTCAACACGTGCAACACACGTGTTTAATGTCACGGGCTGGAGCGGCGAGCCTGCTAGTTGGTGAACTGCACAATGAAACCCAGCAACTTGAGTTTCATTCCTGGCCACAGCTAACATGAGTGGCGGGTGATATCTCAACCAGCCCACGGTGGCCACGATACACACATAGATTGCCATAGGGCAGCTGGGCTACGTGCTGGGCAGTAGCGGGAGAGGGCAGTGCACCAACATAAATTGATGTACTCTACTTCTATGTTTCAGCCTGTATTCTCCATACCTTTATCCACCCACACTGGCCAGCCAAGTGAAGTATGGCCAAATAGCTCCCATGACTCATAAGGTATGGGGAGGCCCTCAACCAGCAGTGGATTGACAAAAGGGCCGTTTGTGTGCATTAGCTGTTCGCTCCAGTGTATGGTATAAATTTACATTGCACTAAGTAATTCTGGCTGATGAGTTAATTAACAATTTCTGTCTGTGTTGCTTTCCAGTTATGCTGAGATTGGAACCATTAAACCCAAAACGAACAACAAATGCTTTTCAGAGGTAAGCCCCAAAATGCACGCTCACAAATGTGATTTTAAGTTGACATTTACAGCTAAATGTGAATGTGCTTTTCTCATGTATCTGTTTAATTCGAATGTCCTCTGCTTTGTCTCTGTCTGGCAGGATCTCTTTCTCATTGCACATAAAGTATGTTCTCCTACAACGAAGTAGTTGTGTTCCTGAAGAACACCGCGTTATGGAAAAATTGCATTATAATTTATAATATAGGGGTAAAGCACAATTCGCGATAACACGTGAGATGCGTATGCAGGCCGAACAAAGACTGAGGCCCGTGGGTAGCATCTAGAAGCATCCAGCAGCATCCTGCTGCCTTGTGTGATGCTACGCCGAGGCAGCCATACGGCCGCTTAGTCCTACTCGCACGATGTAGTTCCATTCACTCATTCGCGTTATAAAAAATGTGTTCCCCAATGCATTCATTGCGTGATATCCAATTCGCGTTATGAAAACTACACGCGTTGTAGGAGAACAGACTGCATCCCTCCCTGTGCACTTTGTTGTCTCTGCAAGTGAATGGAAATCGATTGAATAAATCGTTCACGTTTGTCTTGTCGGGCAAGAATATTTCTGCCCTTCGACGCTGTCCGCTTGACATTGCACGCCACGTGTCGGGGGAGTGAAGGGGCTCACCACAACAGCCTGGCCAAACCATTCCGCAGTTCCAACACACACAAACATTATTACCAATCACAATGTGTGTGTATGTATGCATGTTGAACTTCTTTCGCACCGTATGTAGCCAACCTTGATTGTCAGAGGTGCGGGGCGGGGGAAGGACAACAAACTAATCACAAAGGGCATTCTAAAAAAAATAGTTTTCAATGTTGGTTTGCGAAAGCCTGCGTGGTTAAGTTCATAACTATCACAATGATTTGCATTTCTAAGGCACACTTTCAGAAAATGTCTCAAGGCACCATAACACATCCTTGTTTGACTTCAACTAGTGCCCAAGTAGCCCTCTCAACTTGTTTCTCCTCACTCTTGCTCCTTCTCCCTTGCCATCCCTTCCCCTTATAAAAAAAAGTCCGCGATCCTGATCACAGTCCGCACGCAAGTAGTCCCTACGCAAGTAGTCCATACGTGAGTGGGGTGGTGGGGCCCATTTCTCACCCTGTCCCCAGACCCGTGTGAACACGGCGTTTAGGGCTTCTGTCTGCAGAATTTCTGTGCCCCCACCCCCCCTTAACTTTTCATTGCTCGCGCTTCATACCCGGGGCTCTTGTCAAAATATAAAAAAGAAAACTACATAGATATGAAAAGAAAACTCGTGCCCAAGTAGATATTCGCGTCAGTTCTTGCCACAGTCATCTTTTCTATGTCGCACGTTTCAGCAATGCCAACAGAGTGCTGTGGCTGCCGGGGCGCCGGGGGCAGGCACTGCACACTGTTTTGTTTTAGGGCTCTAAAACAAACCTGCAGACGGTCCCTGCTGTTCCCCGCGTTGTCTAAACTTTGCCACAAAACACGCTTCGTCGCTATCCCTTTGCCGTCGTGGATAATTTTATGAACGTGGATCTCTTTTGGACAATTTCATTCCCAAAAATCATGGAAATCCATAATATTGGGGTGTTATTGTGAACAATGTGTAATTCAGTACAAATGTTGATTCGTAGATAGTCTAAATACCAGTCCATCTCAAGACCCAGTGCCGACACTACAGCAAGGTGGATGCCTCCAGTAACATCCCAGTGCATTCCTGGGTGACTGTGGGATTACAACTGGTGAACTGTGCAAAATATGCTCTCCGGTATGATATCCAAATGCCTACATAGAAACAACTTTATACGTACACTGCGGTCAGCACATGCAATACACGTGTTTAATTTCACGGGCTGGAGCGGTGCCCTGTTAGTTGGTGAACTGCACGAAGAAACCGGGCAACCTGAGTTTGATTCCTGGCCACAGCTAACATGAGTGGCGGGTGATATCTCAACCAGCCCACGGTGGCCACGATACACAAATAGATTGCCATAGGGCAGCGGGGCTACGTGATGGGCAGTAGCAGGAGAGGGCAGTGCACCAACATAAATTGCTGTACTCTACTTCTATGTTTCAGCCTGTATTCTCCATACCTTTACCAGCCCACACTGGCCAGCAGAGTAAAGTGTCGTCAAACAACCCACAATGACTGAAACGGTATGGGGGAGGCCTTCATTCAGCAATGGATTGGCAAACGTGCTGTAAAATATTAGAATTAGAATTTATTTAATTGAGCTAAACAACATTGTTCAGAAGCATCATTGTCCAGTGTTCACTTGTGAATACAGGAGGTCATGCGTTGGATCCCGACCCTGACGCCTGCTACATATTTGGAGTCGGCGTGCTCTCCCCGTGGTCACGTGCATTGTTCTCTCTGGGTCCTCCGGTTTCCCCCTCCACATTTGGAATCAAGATGCGTTTTAGAGTATTTGGCTGCTAGAAAGGTCCACGCGATAAGCCACGTGGTTGAGCTATCATTCGTGGCCAGGTCGCTTCTGAAAAAAGAGCTACATCGCTCAGTGGGCCCTTACCTGGTAAAAAAATAATAACAATAGTTTAAGTGAGGCTGGTTTTGGGTGGCTTGCTGTCACGTGGCGACTATGCTGCTTGCTTACTTTGTCTATCGTTTTAAAATCGATGTCGCTGGCAAACAACAGACTCTTGATGTGAGGAGCACTGTGCTGCGGACGGACGCATGTTCTCGAGCATTCCAGGAGACACTCAAAAAGACTTTCCATCTTTTGTTCGGGACGGGTTCGAGAGTCTATCCACTGGCACGGCCATTGCGCTGCGCATCGTTGGCACGGACGCAGACACCAGCTCGTGTCCAAGCTCTGCATTCAAAATTAAAAAAAATATGTTTTTATTTTAGCAGGTAAGGTCAACTGAGCTACGTAGCTTTTTTACCCCACCTGTCCACACACACGGTGCTCACTCACCCAGCGCTATCCAGGCTCAAATCCTGGCTTAGCTTCCAATGTCTGACTGGGATCGGGCACATTCCGGGTGATTTTCTCACAGGACACCGAACACGCGAGCACAGAGGAATGCATTCCCAACGAGTGCCTCCAGCCTCACTATTCATTAACTTCGAACAAGCTTACGAGCCACGGCACAGTTCAGGTTCGTCGAGACAAAAAACGCTGAAAATTTGATTTGATTTTACATCGAAACTGCCTTTCTCGATCCAACGTAAAAAAAAAAGTCACCGGTCCACTGAACCTTAAAAAAACCCATAACAAGTTAAGCAATTTTCCAGCCCCGGCTGTAATGAGTCATCATCGTGAGCCATCATCCCACAGACACGTTCGGCACAGTTAAGGCTTTTTCTCTGGGTCAAAACAAACGGTGGCGGAAATATTGCTCGCTTGTCACGACCAAAGCCGTGTTTATCGTTCCCCTCGTGGAGAGCAGTGCCCGGTTGCCTGCGATTATGCAACCTGTGACGGAATGGTCCTCTAAGAGCAAAGGGCAGAGCCGGAGCAAGGCCATGGAATGTGGAATGCGCGGGCGGAGTTTGCGGTGGGGGGGGGACACGGAGGGGGGGCAACGCCCCTCCAAACCTTGGCACCTTTATTAATTTATTTTCAGTTGGTTTATAATTTAAAATAAAATAATATATTAATGATACAGCCGCAATTCCTAATGTGAGGGGGCAAAGCGAACCCCTGCCACCCCCCGCAAATATAGAAGTCAAACTCTACCGATGGTGGAATGCCACCACCCCCCATCCCTCACCCCCTGCAATTCACGGCCCACATTTCCCCGTGGGGGGGGAGGGGGGGGCTCTCTCCCTCGTCGCAAGTGCAGTCGAGAATGTCATCAGCCTGCTTGGACGGGACCTCGTGCCCAGGCCCTTGTTGGTGTCCGAGTGCGCAAACACCACCTGCGATGAAACAAAACGAACAGAAAACCTCTCCAGACACCGTGACGCCCCGAAGTGAAGTCAACGGACGCATTTAACATCAAGTTCGGGCACCCAGAGCGACATGGGGCCCTCCCTGCCATCCACCACCCGACCGGCGACAGAGAAGATTATTCAGGACACAGCCGTTGTGGTCACCTGTGAGCAAAAGAGAGCTTTCACCGCTCATCGGATTCTTCTGTTCCAAAGATTCTGATTCTGATTCCGGTCATCGTGGTGCCACGCCGTGTGCTTGCCGATCTTGGCTTTCAGGAGTGTTACGTGCGTCATCGTCGCATTTTATTGTTATAGTCATAGCGCCTCACCTCTGCGTGGGAAGTCTGTTTTTTGGGCGCGAAAAGGAGGAAGGGTTTTGACACGGAAAGTCCACGCGAGGAACAGAAAAGTGATTGCCAAAGGGTCAGGAAAGTTGTTGGTGGGGAGGAAGAGGCGATGGGGATGGCAACGCGTAAGTCGTTAATTCCTTTGCTAAATGCGCTCAAATTGAACTTGAAGAGGACATTCGCAGGTTTGTGCGATAATAAATAAAGTAAATGAACAAGTTTGACACGTAGGCGATCTAACCCAATAAAACCATCATTATAAATAAACAAGTCTTCAGATTTCCCATAGAAGGACAACACCGATGCCGAGGTGCGGTGCCGTGAGAGAGGAGGCGACGCATTCCAGACGACTGGAGCTGCTGCAGAGAAGCCACGTAATTTACTGGAGGTTTGAGCTAATTCCGTCATTCTAGATATTTGCATTTAAAAGGAGGCATTGCCACCAGCCCCTGTTTCTTAATTTGGGCTATTAACTATTTGCAATAATGTTATTTCAGTTTTGATACGGGCATGTACAATTCCAAATGCTGCAGTACTCCGATGCTTGAGCCAATGGGAATAAAATCACATGTAACATTTCACAGCAATCAGGAAGTGATATCACAGGTCTTTGCCTGATATACTAATATGGTCTTATTTTGCATCACCCCTTCTCTTCTGATCTGCAAATGGGTGATTGGCTTAAATGTACAGCCCCTTGTCAATTCCAACTGCTGGATGAAGGCCAACACTTGCCCAAGAGGACTTTGACAATACTTTAACACATTAATCAGTGCAGGTTGGTGAAGAAGGGAAGCTCAGTTCTAGTTCAGATATCATTTACAAATAGACTACAAACTACCTAACATTTTTTTTATTTCAGCAGGTAAGGCCCACTGAGCTATAGCTCTTTTTCAGAAGCGACCTGGCCACAAATGATAGCTAAACGAAGTGGCTTATCATGTGGAATATTTATTGCAGCCAAATAATGTGGAGGGGAAACCCAGAGGCACCGGGAAAAATGCACACGACCACAAGGAGAACATGCAAACTCAAAATATACAGCAGGCGTCAGGGTCAGGATCGAACCCACGACCTACTGAATGCCAGGCGAGGTAGTGAACATCTCGCTACCATCGGTACCCTAACGTTCGCCTTGGCCAAGAATTAAACTCGGGTGTCATAGTGCGGTGCGCGAACGTGGACGGCTCAATCTGTGGGTATTTTCCCAATACACATTTGGGGACAATTTTCACCCAATGAAGCGCAAAGCCAAAGTTGCGTCCGGCCCTTCACGCAGCTGCCTGGGTGTCATGGTGAGCAGCGTCGACTTCCGCCGATTCAATCTCCCAGCGAGGCGCTGAAAACAATGGTGGCAAGTTCCTTAAAATCCACTTGTGCCCAACACACAGTACCTAAATGGTTACACCACAGAGAGCCATTGGCAGATCACGTATGGTGGGGTAAAGTGTGGGTACTTCCACCTCGTCCAAGACATCTGGTCAGTGTGACAGAGCAGTTCCAATACCCTCTACAGGAGGGTACGAGCGCTTCCTCTATGCAGGTGTTCTTCATTTCAAGGCCCTGACGTGTGGGAAACCCCAACAATACACGGATGGTGAAGACACCCCCCACCCGTCATCATCATCGTCGTCGTCGTGCTGCTGTCAAACCCAACGATGGTTTCAAATGGCGTGGCGGCCACTCACGCTGATGATGTCTCATCGGCGAAAGTGACCCCCCCTCCCTCTGAAAAGGAGTGAAGAACGCTGCTCTTCTGAGACCCTTCCGCCAGCAGTGGCGTGAGCGAGAAATTGCAGGGCCGCACCTTTGCCTGTGGCCAGAGACTCCCTCAAAGCAGTTTTCAGAATTCACATTTAATTGTTTATTTACCCCCCCCGCAAAAGAACACCCCCCATCGTCTACTTTTCAAGGCCCATTGCTTCATCGCGCAGCCGTGGCTGGTGCCTCTGTTTGTATTCTGTCTTGGCAGGGGGGCAGGGCAAGGTGAGGGGGGGCCTCCACCCCCGCCCCTCCGTGCTTGGTCATCGCGCTGGGGTCGCTTCGGGGTGGTGCGATGCACCCCCCCTCGCCCTCCCCCCACCCTCCTCCACCACCCGCCCCCCGCTATCCTCCCCCAAGCGCCCCCACCCCCCGTCCCCCTGCTCCCCGCTCCCCATGACCCCTCCGCCTCCCCCCGCCCTCCTCCCCGATGCGCCCTTCCCCCCTCCCTCCCCGC
>CM025631.2:2015788-2028718 GCA_014621495.2 Entosphenus tridentatus
CCGCCCTCCCCCCCCCCCACCACGCGCCCTCCTCTCCAGCCCGGTGCTCACAAACAAGGCGCTTCCCACTCAGGCGCTCGCTCTGTCCACCTGGCCACTCCACGCCGAGTGGCTTGGAGCTCCCGCTCTGTGTACACACGCGCGCCCGGTTTTGTTGAAATCGAGGCGTCGTTGCATGGGTATGTGGCGGTCCAGCCTTTTCATTCTTCTTCAAGTCGCCTTTAAATAATAATCGCAATAATAATCATACACAATAGATTTGAACAAAAGCATTGAAATAATATAAATGCATACATGTGTTGCCTCCAGCGCACGCACGCCGGACGTTATCTGACGGTCATGAGCAAGGTGACGTTGAAGGTGTGGAGTCTTTTGGAAATGTTCCCTGCCCTGTTGTTGCTACGCGAGTAAAATGTGTTTGCTGGGTCTAAAATTAAGTAGAGTGTTTTGTTGCTTCATAAAAACTGCGAGCTTTAATGGAAACTTATGGAGTCAAGCATGAATCAGAGCATGATGTCTTCACTGCGATGCTACTTTGAAGCTGGACGTCTGTGAAAAAGAGCTTGATAGCTCATTAGATTTCTCCAGTAAAATAAATATTCTGATTGTGAATTGCAATGCAAATAACTATTTTTTTACATTTTGTATAGATAAAAAAAGACAACAGCTAAAAGGACGCAACTCCAAATAAGTTTCTGAGTGAGAGTCTTTAAAAATATGTTTTTTGTTGCTGCAAAGTAAACCGAAGCCACGCATTCCTAGAGCCCCCCCCACCCTCCCACGGGGGCCCTACGGGGACCACACGGGTCACGTGACCGCTTCTTCACGCCTCGTGCGGGCAGCTTGATTTTGTATGCGACCCAAACTCGAGTAGAGAGCAGTGGGACATCTCTATGCGTGTTGGTGCACACGCGAAAGAAGAGGGAGATTAATCGAAAGCCCGCATCCGCGTTTGTCCACCAATTTAAGCTTCTATCTCTTTCCACCTCGATCAGAGCTATTGAACGATGTGTGCGCATGGGGGGGGGGGTAGTGTAGTGGTTAGCCCGCTGCGCTACGAACCTTGCGACCCTGGTTCGACTCCAGCTCACGGCCAACACCAGTGACGATTATCTGAACTGGTCCTGGGCCTCCCCTAAGTCGACTCAGCCTCAAATGAGTATCTAGTGCAGTGTGTAAAAATATCGTCATTGGGGAGACAAAGGCGGTCGGGCGTGGTGCAGGCCACTCATCCCGTCGTGTGCCGTTGCCGGCCTTCATAGGGTGCTACTGGCTAACAGCACTTGCCCCAACAGTCTGTTATGGCTATACGGGGGGGGTCTTTATTTTTTGTATGATGAAATAATTTAGCCAACTGTGCTAATCGGAGGTACTCAGGCAACTGGTCTCCGCCAAGAGTTGCATGTCGTAGGTTAAAACTTAAAACCGAGTGCGGTGCACCTTTAGTATAGGACTCAGTCCCGCCCGTGTCACTGGCACATCGGGAAACCCATCGCCTCGACGTTAATAAATAACTAACTATCTTTTTATTTCACTAGTAAAGGCCCACTGAGCTAGACAGCTATTTTTCAGAAGCGACATGACCACAAATGACAGCTCAGTCAAGTGGCTTATCATCACGTGGAAATCTAAAGCAGCCAAATACTCTCAACGCAAGTTGATTCTACATGTGGAGGGAAAAACCGGAGGATCCGGAGAAAAATCCACGCGACCACGGAGAGAACCCACAACCTACTGTATACCTGGCGAGGTAGTTAACATCTCGCCACCGTCACTTGTCATGGCCTTGAGCCGTCACTAACTCTCAGCTCTTCCCACGTAACACCAGTGTCTGCTGTGGCCTTCTGATGGAACCACAAAATCCTGACTAGCTGCAATGCCGGCTAGTTTGGTTCCAGCTCATGATCAATAATCAACAAAGTAATACACAAGGAATCACAGCAAATGACTCTGGCCTACGACGTCAAGGATTTGAGCTTCGAATATCGAATAAGTGTTAGAATACACGAAGAGTCCTGACTTAGCTGCATGATATTTCAAATGAAAGTGGGAAATGCCATCCGTTTATATTTGAATCGTATTGTAGAGTTTATTCCAATTTTTTTTATTCCTCAAAGTGTATTTTGTCCCTGAAATAGAGCCGCAACAGAACGGCTTCACGTTTCTGTTCTATCTTTCAGTGACTTGAGATGCGGTTGCATTTGGACACTACAAATCTAAACTGTCAATTGCGTTGTGCGTCACACTCGCTAATGGGTCTACATACTATCCATCGCGCAACATGTCGACAAACTCTAGGGCGATCTGTGGTTAGGGTTATGGTGGTTTGTGCCTCTAATTAGTGCAGTTGGCTACATACGGTGTGAAAGAAGTTCAACATACATCCATTGGGTTAGATTCATTGGCCCAGACAGATCATAGCATTTTGACATAAATGATGAAAAAGAAGTTTGATCTCATGCAAATTTTGACTGCTTTAGTTAGCTTGCTTCTTACGGATAACATCCACACGTACAGAGTTACTGAAATGTATTGTGCGGTAGGGTTAAAAATTACGACCTCATACTCGGTAAGATGAAAGACCCCTTTCACTATTCCTTGCGCTACTCATGGATTTTTCGAAGCCTCCATTCCGAACAGGAGTACCCAGAACACGCACGTGCAGAAATCAATTGTGTCCTTGGTAACGCCGTATTTTCACTGGCACTGAAGCTGCAATACGGCATTCTACCCAAACAACAGAATCAATATTTGGAAATGGAAAGCTTTACAATGCATTTTTTTGTAGTTATCACTTTGCCGCAAAGTGATGACTACAATTTTAATGGTTATTATGCAGTGTATCACTGAGCCTCGACTTCCTATCCAAAAACAATATCTCGGACCCATATCTCCTTGTCTATAAATATCAGCTTTTTAATCTAGATTTAAAACTCATATCTTTAGAACTGATTTTTGCGTTTAGTTTGTTGTTCTTCCCCCACACCTCCAATTATCACGGTTGGCTACGTACGTTGCGAAAGCAGCTCAACATACACATGTACACATCTGGCAGTTCACCAGCATTGGTTCAAGCAAGGCTGACTGCTGATGATGAGACATCAGCAGAGTTTCTTGAGCCAATGGTGCTGAAATTATGCACTCCCAGAATGCCGTACGGCAGATGTGATATGTAAAATAAACTTTTTTTTTTACATTGAGGGACAGATATGGGAAGGAAGTTTATTGTGTGCTTGGCTTTTGTGTATGACAGATACAAGATGTCCACAATGGAAATTAACCTCGAGTTAGACTTTGCTGTCTGAACTGCATGGTTGAAATGTAGGCAACATAATCTTTATGCGTTTTAAGTTTTATAAACCTTAAATCTTGAGTCATCTTCAACAGCAACCGACAACAATAACAGCTGATGTTGGTTACCACCTGGAGACCTTCTCAAGTCTCGAGTCTCGAGCTGCAGAGGGATGCAACTTGGTCGATCAAACCTTCACACGCCGAGTGAGATACCTGGATGGACACCGTGAGCATCCCTTTGTAAAAGGAAATCCGATGATTGATAATGTCTCCCGACTCAAAAGGGCAGCAATGGGGCGGTACTTGTCTTTCTGCTGGTGACATCGAAGCAGCGGTGGAAATTCCACATTCCCATGGTGGGGGCCAGTCTTACAATATGAAAAAAACACAATATGCAAACTTGAGCTTTGCAGAGTTTTCTAGTTCGAAGCATGTGCTCCACTGTAGTTGTGTACCAACTTCTCAATCTTCAGCCCTTTTATGATATAATTGGAATATATATATAACTAACCCATTCAGTTAGGAGCAGATGAAAGCATAACCTAATTGTATTAACCCTTTTCCATTCCGTTGACATACGTGTACGTCATCAATTTTTCTTCCAATCCGGAATAAAAACTAAAATGAAAGATCTTTATCGCTACCGAGGCTCCCACAAGGCCATGCGGCAGGGCGTGTGGTAGCACAGTCTGGCGCCAGATGTCAATAAAGTGCTATCGTGTCGCTACGGTTCTCCGCAGTGAGTGACCGATGTCTTTTAAAAACACCGGCACTATACGGTGCGAAATAAGTTCTACATACATACATGAGAAACGTGACCTTTGTTTCAACTGCCGCGCCAGGAGATCGAACCTGCGACTGCACGTGACACCACGGTAGCGTCGAGGCATGCTCCTTCATCGGAACGGAAACCAAAATGTGTGTTTACTGAGCCAGCTGCCTGCGTGTCTGGTAGCGTGTGCCCAGGAAACCACTGGAGCCGTGCTGTGTGTATAACCCGGTCATTGCTGAAGCCAGTGCTGCTTCTGCTGCACGGAGCACGGCTTTGTGTTCAGCGATGCAGGCTTTTTAACCCTTTCCCCCTTCCGAGACGTCTGCAAGTTGCAGGGTTTTGGGTGTCCCCCTCACCTCTAAATCTCGGAATGTGCAAGCGGCACAGCGTTAATTTTATTTAGGGATGTGCAGTAGCAGCGCCGTTGTTTTTAATGGCATCGCTCCTCACCGCAGAGAACTGTAGTGACACGACCGCCGCACTCTATGATAGCTGGCGCCAAACTGTGCCACATGTCCTCCCTCCCGCTTAGGCCTTGCGGGAGTCTCGGCACTAATTATGTTATTTTATTTGAATTTTTCTTCCGGTTCCGTTCTGATGACATACACATACACGGTCGTCATCGGAACAGGGGAAGGGTTAATAACGCCAATCCTTGCCGGATCACGAAGTGCATCAGCTGAACTGGGCTCTCCACAGCGATGCGTGACACACGATGCCGTACAATAATTAATGAAGCCAACACACAGCTGTGTGACCCCCAGGTTATTGTGTTAAACGTCGCATATCCCACTCGCTGTGGACTGAGGTACAGTATAGGTCAGGGGTCAGCTCCTTGAGGAGCCGCATGCGCTTCGTGACATTAGTTATGAAGGACCTCCGTATTCTTTGGGTATTTCGGTAAAGTCACGTAGATAGGTGCAAATGAATAAAAATAATCAATATAAAATAAAATAAAAACTACGACGTTTCGATCACAACACAAGTGATCGTCATCAGGAGGAAATAAGGGAAAGCTGCTGAATGCAGACGGTTTTACAGGGTGTAGTAGTCCTAGGGTCATAAACAAAGTGGGCGGGGCTAGCCACCCGCGCACTCGTCGCGGAGGCCCCTCTCCGATCTTACATTGACATGCTAATTTCTCACATTAACATAACTAGCCCCGCCCACTTGTTTATGACCCGAGGACCACACCCATTTTAAACCTATAAAGCAGTCTCTATTCAGCAGCTTTCCCCCGTCGAAACGTCGTAGTTTTTTGTTTATTTAATATTTATTATTTTTATTAATTTGTACCTATCTACGTGACTTTACCGAAAGACCCAAACAATATTAATTCCTGCAGTCACGAAAGCGTCAAGTCAAGATTTAAGAACCACTCTCTCGTATTCACCACGTGCATTGCGGCCTTTGATGCATTGATTCTTTTTTTACCGAATTCGAAAAAAAAAATGCTCCTTTTCGGTTGCCAACACCTGGTATAGGCGGATATGTAAAAAGGGTGGATACGTGGACGTCGATAGAAATTTACACTTTGATTGGTCGAGGGCGGAAACGCGACTGTCGGATATGCGACGTCGTGGTGTAAGTTCGCACGGAAACAACAAAAACCCAATCTAGCCATGTGATGACACGGGCTGGGATGGGACAATGGGACCGTGACTCCACTCTCGTCACGCGCGCAAGAGACTTCCCCGGTCCGTTGCCACTCATCCTCGACACGGTGGCTCAGGACAGGGCGGGATGGGTCGTCATCGTTGCAGCCCCGAGGGGCTTGTCGAGCGATGGTTGGAGGGAGGTTGCGCAACGCCAGGAACAGGCGAGGGCCGCATCGCAGCGCCCCCTGTGGCGGCCTCAACGGGACGGAGGGAAGTGGTTGAGGGGAGGGGACAAAAGCTACCACAATAGAGGTGATTTTGGGTTAAGTCGCGTACACAGAGATGTCAACCCATACGGTTTACCCGTATTTTTGAACAGGCAAATTGCGTTTTCAGGTCCATACGGCATTCAGCCGTTTCAATATGGGCACCAACAAAAAAATAACACGGCCAAATAAGAAAATTTGTAGGATGGCTATATTTTTTATTAAGTTAAGCAGCAGCATGCAAGATCACAATAGCATGATAAGTCGCATAATTGACACCAATGATAAAATTAATACATGACACAGTTGTGTAGTAAAATAATTTTTATCTATTTATTTGTGTTTCTCCCTTGTGATGGGACGTTTTAGGATGAACGTTGAGATCTATAAGGGCATCGAGTAACCAATAAGGTCTGAATTGGTCTGTAATAAGGTAGGCACCGATAAGGGGTTGACAGGTATTTATAAATATATAAACTCACCACCACCCAACAGCCATTTAGTAAGGTTTGTCACGTAAACAAAAATGTGCCAATTCGTTACTAGTACAGCACACTAGTGTGTTGGAGAGTAAACCCACATTCACAATTCACGTACGACGTTTTGCAGTAATTACAACTGGCATCATCAGGCGAGAGCCAGAGTTGTAGAGAAAACCTCTTGTTTCGGTGTTAAATCGAGGCGTAAGTGTGATGTCGTCACGTTGACCGTTGTACTCGCTGGAAGGTCGTGTTGCTCGCTTTCGAGTGGAGGTGTCAACCGTGCTTAATGTTCCCTGTATGTATGTTGAACTTCTTTTCCACCGTACGTAGCCAATCGTGCTTATCGGACGTGGCGGGGGCCGGGGGGAGGACCGCAAACTAAACGCGTCAAAATCCGTTAAAAAGAAATTCGTTTTCAATCTGGAAATCGTGTTTGTGTGTGGTTTATTTAGCGAATGCTTCTTTGTTACACGTGACTTTTACGCAGCTAGAGCAGCACATTGACAATACATTATATTTGTTAAACAAACGCAAATGTACGTCGATGTTATATTGTGGGTGGATGTCAGCCCCACGTAGCCACACAGCCACGTGACAGCCTCCTCCAGCACGTGCAGGGCAATGAGGGTGTCCATCGACAGCCGTGCCACCCCTATAGAATGTGTAAACAGACAAACAGACAAACAACAGCAGCAGCAATATCCCCAATCTTACATGGCTTGTCTAAGTCACGATCATCCTCCAGATCAGTGAAAAACTCTCTCCTCCACCACTCACCCTTACGCATAACAGACTGTTGGGGCAAGTGCTGTGAGCGAGTGGCTCCTGTTGAAGGCCGACGCGGCGCACACATGGGGCGGGTGGTCAGCGCCGAGTGGCGATGTTTATGCGTCACACCAAGTCGTCATTTGAGGCCGAGTCGACCTAGGGGAGGGGGGGGGCCCAGGACCGGTTTAGTGTCGATGACCACGAGCGGGAATCGAACCTGGGTCGCCCGATTCGTAGCACTCACCATGGACGAGTGCTGATCATGTTCCATACGTTAAGCATTTGTTCTCAAGGCTGCAATCTTGAAAGTGTGATAATTAATCTGATCTATTTACACCACGTGTTGCACTCGTCACTCAACGGTTGCATGGCGGGTTAAAGGAACGAGTCAAAGATTCCATTTTCCAAACGAAGAGTGGCTTTTTACTTAAAACTCAGGAACACGAAGCATTTACACTCAGAAATGCAGTTTCCATACAGGAACACGCCGTCACTGCTACCAGTACCTGGAAATAGCCACGCATCTCCAGGGTTGTAACCCTGATTCACTTCCTGACATCACACATCTTGTCATTTCTTTCCTCTGCCAATCTACAAATAAACATCAAAGGATCCATGTGTGTAAACTCAAGACTAAACACCAGAGTAAGCCTCATTATTGTCTGCATATTTTAGATCATTTAACCCGTGAGATGTAGTAACACAACCAACTGAAATTTACCACTATATGTGCTGTAATGTATATTAACTCATCATTGGGGATATGCTTTTTTAAATCTAGATTGAACACTCATTTCTTTTGAACTCCTTTTTGTGTTTAGTTTGTTGTCCTTCCCCGCACTTCATGATTAGCACGATTGGCTATGTACGGTGCGAAAGAAGTTCAACATACATATTTATATCGATCTATTTGACTGGATGGCTCACCTGCAACATAAAGAATCAAAATGATTACACTCAGAGATGCGGTCTTCATGCAGCCACACACTTCACCATGCCGGAGGCTGCATCACCACCAGCTGGGATCATCCGCGATGTTTGATGCATTCCGGCTGACAATTTGTCATCCTGCTCGGCACGTATAGCACGACCAATGATCTGTTACGATCTTGTCAATGATGACGATTGGGTGATGCATGATCGGTGATCGTGGATGATGGCACAAGATGATGGTGGATGATAATAATGCTGTATTTCACATAAGGTTCCCAAGGTATACACCCAGTACTCTGCTGCTGATGCAGACAGTCTGCAGATAGTCTGCATCAGCAGCAGGTCATGCTTTCCCACCTGATGACGGACGCTTGTGTTGCACCCGAAACGTCGTGATCTATTCTATTTTATTTTAAACCCTCGTGACTTTACCGAAAGAACTAAAGAGTATGGATTTCTGCAGTCACGAAAGCTTCAAATCATGATTACTTTAAAGAAGTTAATAATAAGCAGATGCTATATTCCCATGAAAGATTTCATTACATTCTCATTCGACCGGGTTTTCTACTTATACCCAGATTTACTCCCAACTGCCAAACATTCACAAATAAAAATTTTTTACCCGACCTTCCAACGCAAGAACCGTCCTGAAAGATAGTTTGAAGGCACTACGAGGTTATCCGGTCTCAACAAGGGGCATGAGCTTTGTAGTTTTTTTTTTATTTTAAATCACAGCACGCATAGCCCTGCGTTGTGTTTTCAGGAGGTGCCACACGTTGTTCGGGCATGACGCCCGAAGTTTCCCTTCACGTGCTGGGATCTTCTTCAGGAACTGAATCGAAGAAGCTTCCGGCACGTGGAGCGAAAACACAGAGCTCGAGCACAGCCCTGAATACCGACACATTAGTATGGGCGCCACGGTGGCGAGATGTTAACTACATCTCCAGATATACAGGATGTCACGTGTTCAATCCCGACCCTGACGCCTGCATATTTTGAGCTTGCATGTTCTCCCCGTGGTCGTGTGGGATTATCTCCGGATCTTCCACTTTTCTCCCTTCACATTTAGAATAAACATCACGCGTTTAGAGTATTTGGCTGCTATACATTTCCATATGATAAGCCACTTCATTGAGTTATCATATGTGGCCAGCTGGCTTTTGAAAAAAGAGCTGTATAGCTCAGTGGGCCTTACCTGCTAAAATAAAAATAGCAAACATAGTTTCGGCTAGTTTTTAGTAAAATAAAAAGAGTTTTATTCAGTTTTTTTTTACGGAAATGCTTTCGACAACCGACACGAATGAAGACGGTAACGGGTGGCCGTTGTTGTGCTGCGTTCAGATCAAGCCGGTGCTGCATAGCAGAGTGGTGGTGTCCGCCCGGTGGAGGAAGTGCGCCCCTGAGCCCTGCTTCATATTGTGAGTCACGGGGCTCACGCCCTGCCTCCACGCGCCACCACATGACCACGTGCTTCTGCACCTCTTTGCACGTGTCACAAATGACCCCCCCCCCGACTCCACCGGCTGACTAAAATGGCACGAACTAAAGACACATTTGTGATTTCCGGAGCCTGAAACTCGAGGGACGATCTTCTGTGCAGGCTGCTCAGATCGGTTCGTCATCACCACCGTCGTTTGTTGTTTAGACCGCGCCTCGCATGGATTACAGCTCGAGGCGCCGGGACAAAGGGGAATTTGAGACGATTGCTCGGCCAGGGAAGGATTGCAGACTAAATACAACGTTTAAATATAAATATACGGGATAGACGATGCAAGCAACGAACGGGAACGCAATTGAAAATGTAAACTGTGGTCGAGGATGACTTCCTTGTAGTCCAGTTAATTCGAATGATTCAAACACTACCTATAATGTCAGTAAGTGAGTCGTAAATTGATCAATTGTGGGTGCAATAACAATATTTGCAGGTACGCTGTTACACAACTTTGGAGTGAAACCACTAAATGCCCATTCAGTAAATGGCAACATGCTCATCATTACGCTCACTTTAGAGGGAAACAAATATATCAGCGTGTACTTTGATACTCGCAAAAAATGTCCATGGAATGTATCACAGGTGACGTTTGGGATAATGGCATTTCATCCAACCAAGTGGCATGAAGAATGGCCATCATCCATTTTTTGGGAAATATCACTAATTATATTTTGGCTGCAGGGTTTTTTTTCCTCATGCGTGCTTGTGCACCGCTGCCAATGCAATATCACCAAATAATAATACCACAAATAATCCGTTATCGTAGATAAGTGGAATATCAGAGTTCACACCGGGTGAACGTGGAGGACTTGCTACTCCACAACAACAGCTCCCCCAGGGGGGGAATTGATTGCCGGAAAGACCCCCCCCTACCTCCCCCTACCTCCACCCTACCTCCCCCCTACCTCCGCACCCCCCGTGATGACTCAGCTCGTGGTTAATTGGGCTCAGTGCACAGACAGCAAGGCTATTTAAAATGCAAATGAGAGCTCAATTTATTTATGTTTCTTTGGTCTAAAATATTTAACCGTCCGACCTGCAAGTGAGCTGGGAGCTTCTTCTTCTTTTTCGCGTCAGTGGACACAGTTGACGATGCAGCAAATGCACGCGACAGACTTGGCTTGAGGACAAATGTTTACATTTGACGGCCGTACACATTAAAACCAACCGTGTTAAATAAACTACACCAAAAAAAACTATACGCGACCAGGTTATGGAACTGACATACTCGCGAATATTTTACTTGGAGTGACAAGGTGAGATGGAATAGCAAGTGAAGACATAAGCAAGGACATTAAAGGTGGAACTGATAACACAGAAGTAGAAAGAAAGAATTACACTTACTATTTGTGTTTAATCAAGTAAGGCCCACTGAGCTATATAGTTCTTACTCAGACGCGACCTGGCCACAAATGATAGCCAACGAAGTGGCTTATCGTGTGGAAATGTGGAAGGAAAAGCAGCAGGACCCAGATTAAATTTCACACGACCATGGGGAGAACTTACAAACCCCAAATATACAGACAATGTCAGGGTTGGGATCGAACGCCGGACCCTCCTGCATAGCATCTCGCCACCGCGGTGCCCTAATTGAGGGATGCAATGGCAAACAGGGATCGAGCAGAGTGAATGGCTAAAAGACTGGTAGGTGACAGAGGTTGGTGGGCGACCGAGAAGGAGTGTCGGAGTGGAGAAAGGAGGCAACAGCAAGGAGAGGAATGACACGGAAGCATCAGCAGCGGATGGGACATCGTGACGACGACGACGACAATCGCCGACAGTGGAGGACATCTTCTGCTGCTGCCGAAAGTCCATGAACCCAGCGGCCTCCGTAAAAGGCTTGGCAAAGGAAGAAGGGAATAAGCTGCATTAAAGTTAAAACCCCGATTAGTTTATTGGTGACATCGGATGGTCAACTCTCGTAGGATATTTCAATATTGCTTCACAGAAGAGAGTGTGCGAGGAGGACTTTCGTCCAATTGAGCAACTCCCCCCCCCCCCCCCTTAAAATCCCGTTGTCTCGACTCGGACGAGACCCCGCTGACTGACATAACTCGTCCAATTTCTCCGCGGGGGGGGGGGGTCCCCAATGTTGCCAACGTTGCCGCTGGCGACGACCTCACGGAGATTTGTCTCCCCCGCCTACGCTCAGAGGCAGTCGACGACGCAGCTTCATTAATCCCCCGCCCGGCAATAATTACCGAGCGGGTTAACCCGGGGGGGGGCAGGGGTCACCCACCACAATGCACTGGCCCACATCGGGTCAGCACGCGAACCGCGAGGTCGTCACCGCGTGCGCACGACGGGACTTGCGTGCTTTCTGTACATAGCCTGGCCACAAGCATTAGTCGTCGTCGTCGCTTTAGGCCAGTGGTTCTTTACCTGGGGGTGCGTGATGCCCTGTCTGGGGGTGCGGGACATGGGCAGACTTGTTTAGGAGGTAAATGATCGAAGACACAAATTTAGCACGGGCACGTAAGTGCAACTACTTTGTTTCATCAAACCTCTGCATTCAGGTGAAGAACCACTGCTTTAGGCCTTTTCGCTGTCTACGTGATGATGATAAGCCACTTCGTTGAGGCAACAATTTGTAATAGCCAGGTTACTTCTGCAAAAAAAATGAAGCTAATAGCTCTGTGGGCCTTTACACCTGGTAAGATTAAAAAAAAATTGGTTAGTTTTATTTGTATATATTTTTTGTTAAAAGTGATTTCTTTTTCTTTCCTATACTTTGCACTGCTATCGTGTTTTTTTTATTGTTGTTGTAACGTTCTGACCAGCCCCAACTGTACATCTTTGAAAAATTGCTTTGGAGCTCATCCGATTCCTCCAGTACGAATAAACATTCTAATTCTGACTGTTGAATGAAGGCCTTCCCACGTTGAGTCGACTGTGGAGGTCGTTTGACCACACTTTGCCAAACTAACCTTTGTACCACCACTCCACCACAGGGAGAGCCTATTTTAATAATAATATACAGTGTCCATCTAGCAATGATTAGCAATGGGAAGGCACGGAAAAAAAGCACACAATTGATTGCTTTAATAATTAACCGTACATTTCCATGCAAATCAGACCCGTCTCAATGGGCTTTCACTTGGCTGAAAAGCTATTGTTTGTGGTGTTGGGAGAATTACGTGGGTAATTTTCGGATGTAGAATTTTTGGCCGTGACTGAGCAAACGAATGCTTTAGTGCATGAATCATTGAGTGGGTTAGTCAGTGAGTAAATGCTTTGGTGAACGAGTGAGTGAGCGACTGAGTGATTGAGTGAATGAGCACGCGAGTGAATTATTTGGTGAATTAGTGAGGGAGTGAATGACTTG